>VZUA01031548.1:0-13324 GCA_013401035.1 Horornis vulcanius
GCTTGAATTATTTTAAAAGAGGTCATTTAATATCCCAGGTCAGCCCCCACACTCAAGAAGGATTTTTTTCTGCCATGTGCATAAGTTCTCCAAGCTGTTATAGAGCCCCTACAGCTATTAGGGCTTCTTGAGGCACAGCATCTGATTCATTTTGTCCAATTACAGCTTTGAGTCATTATTCACTTGGTGGAAATAGTTTGCCATACAGTTTAAAAGGCAGAGGGCTTTTTGTTGTTGTTCCTGAAGCACATGTCTTGAAAGAAAAATAAATTTCAGAGAGTGGCACATATGCCAAAAAAGGGGAGTGACTGGCGTGTGTGGATGGCTGGCATACTTTTGTCTAAAGAAACATTTGGCAGATGGGGAAAAAGGGAGGTCACAGTAGGTTGTTGAACTACCTTATTTTATACTTCTTTTCATTATTAACTCTCTGGATTTGTTTCCAGGTGAGAGAGGTGAAGAAGAGGAACATCACAGCTTAGAAACCTTCACTTTTTACCTCAGTGAGCCTCTGAGTAAGGAACGAGTAGAAGCATTCAGTGATGGAGTCTATGCCATTGTAGCAACCCTGCTCATTTTGGATATATGGTAAGGCTTTGTGCTGGTTCTTACACTTCATCTTGTTAAATATATTAGCTTTTGTCTGTATGTAATACTTGAGGAAATAAAATTAATCAAACATTGTCTTTGGCTTCCAAAATCTGCAGTACTTACCTTAAAGTATAATTTTCTATAAGGACACAGAGCACAAACTAAAGATACTGCTTAATACCCACATTCCAGCAGTAATGATCATCAGTGTGTGTAATACGTGTTGTGGTATAGAGTCTTGAAGAACAAAAGTTCCTTTTTTGCTTAGTTATGTTTTCAGATGAAAGCCTTTTATCAATAACAGCTGTTTAGTCACTGTAGCTAAACTTTATTAACCCAAAGGAATGCCAACCTGCATTCAGATTTCCTTTTATATATAATTTCTTTGCAGAGCTGTTACTTGAAATACTGTTTCTAAATTATACATTAGAGGAGTACAGAGTGGATTCTTGTTCACTACTTGCTCAGAGTAAAGCAGCATAGTTCAGTTTTGCACCAGATGTGTTTTTATAACAGTAATATGTGGAGTACAGTAATTTTTCTCTCCACAGTGAAGACAATGTTCCTGATCCCAGAGAAGTTGAGGAGAAGTTCCATGGTAGTCTTCTTGAAGCTTTAAGTGAATATGGGCCAAACTACCTTGCTTACTTTGGCTCATTTGTTACAATTGGTCTTCTGTGGTTTGTCCATCACTCTCTTTTCCTTTATGTAACAAAAGCTACCCGATTAATGGGACTGCTCAACATACTTTCATTGGCTTTCATTGGTGGGCTTCCACTAGCTTACCAGCTGACCAGTGAATTTGCAGAAAAGTCTCATAATGAAATAGAAGCCATTCAGGTCAGCTGCGTTATCACTTTCTTTGCCAGCATATTTCAGTTTGCAATATGGACTACAGCCCTTCTCAATGAGGAGGAAACTTTGCATGCCTTTGCTAGATATGGTGGCAAGGAGCATGCCTTCATGTTTGCCAAGCTGGCTCTCTACCCTTGTGTAAGCCTTGGGGCCTTTTTTTTAACTTGCTTGTTAAGTGAATTTAGCACAGCAATTTTCCATCTTATGCAAATTGTAATCCCGTTTGCTTTTCTTGCCCTGCGCATTTTTGTTAGAATTTCTTTAACTGCCATAAAGTCTGTGATGTCTCTCTCCAGACGAAAGGTTGTATTGTTAGAAGAGGAGGAGGCATGTTTGTCTCCAAATGAAACACTGTCCTAAATTTCTGCAAAGTGCATGTGAACTTATGAGATCAACTTCTGTTCCTCTGACTTGCATTATATTCATGTGTGCATTATATTGATGTAAACCAAAGCCTGTACTTACCATAACTGGGGCATATTTATGTTTAAGCTGGTCATGCTCAAGACCCTTTCTCTAAAATCTGCTATTGGAAATACTGAGTAAACAGGGGATGCAAAGAAAAGCATGTTCCCCTTCTTTTCGGGTTGCCCTGTAGGAAAAAATGCTGCTTGACATGTAACTGCAGCAATGATCAATTAAGAGGTGCACAGATACCCAGCAAAATGGCAGCCAAACACAGGCATAAAAGTTGGTTGAGCTTCTATGTAAGAGAACGTGAGGCATGGAAAATACAGAGATTCCTGGATTTCTGGTATCATAGTAGAACATACAACTTGCTAGTTTCCTTTTTTTTTTTTTTTTTANAGTTTGAGTGGCTGCTCTGCATGTGAGTTTAGAAGGGAGTTGCAGTTGTGATAGCAGTCTTCCAAGCCATCTGAACACAAGTTCTTTGGGCTTATCTATTATTTTTTAAAAAAGGTTGTAACAAATGAGGATTCATGTGGCTTTGCATCCAAGTTTCTACTAGCTTTGATACTTTCTGAGGTAAAAGAGCTCTGTGATTAGATGTAAGTTTTTTTCTGTACTGCAGAAGTCTCTGAATTTCTCAGGCTTTTTGTGTCTGTTTTTTTGCAATGGAACATCCTTCTGTTATTTGGAAGGCATGGTGCCATGTTTGAGGAGAGTAAGAGACTGCAATGTGTGAAAGTTCCACATCAGGTAAGGGAGTTGAGCTTTCTCCTGAGTTGTGGACAACTAAGGGATCCCATAGATTTCTGAGTCTCAGGAAGACAGCAGAAGAAACCAACCCCTAGAAGTTCCTCTCCATGATATGTTTATTTTTTTTTTTACACTTACATGCAGCTGGATAAGTTTTGTGCTTTTCAAATCATCTAACTTCTGGCTGCCCTAGAAACTACTACATTCCCTTTGGCAGTGATTAATTTGTATCTTGAATTGTCTTAGTGCCTGACAACTTTAATGCCATATTTAAAGGCATTTGGGGAATTTTGTTCATCATTAAAGAAAAAAAAAAAGTGGCAAAATATGTCTGAAGAAATTATGAGTGAAAACAAATTCAGATATCTCGTTTCAGTTGAGATCAGTCCTGAAAGCACTTGTGCTTTTGTTTTGAAGCACCTTGATTCCGAATATGTAATTGTGAATATTACATACTTCTTCTGAAGAGTATGTTCAGCTATTCAAGGGGATTTATACCTAGTTGTGGTTAAATGACTTGCATTGTGTTGTGTATAGCAGTTTTTCGGATACTTAATAAAAGCACTTTTGGTTCTGTATGGTTTTGTTTGTTTTTAATGTGCAGCAGACACATAGTAAGCAGTTAATATGTGTATTTGTAATAAATTGCAATCAGTGAAAGAACAAAACTTCATGCCATTTATTTCTTCTCTGTAGATGAACTTTAAGACCAATGTCTATAATTAAAATTATGTTAGATGGGTTTTTTTCCTACAAGATCGTAAGGTCCCTTCCAACCTCAGTAGTTCTGTGAAAACACAAAAATATTTTTAATGTGATGTAAAGAAATGTTGATTCTGCTTCTCATGATACCTGAAGAAAATGGAACCCAAAAATTGAATCTGACTAAGGAGTTTCATTTCAGTGTTTGTAAGGATTGCTTTGTATAAAGCAATGTAGAAATATTACAAGGCACTGTTTTGGCTCAATAATACATTTTTCTTTTTCTTTTTCTTTTTTTTTTTTTTTCTCTGTGTGTGTGTGTGGTTTTCGTTGGTTGGTTGATTTGGTTTGGGTTTTGGGGTTGGTTGGTTTGGGTTCTTTTGTTTTTTCCCCACTTACAAATAAGTAATTTGTTCTGCAGAAAGATCAATTTTATTTTTGCTTGTGGTCAAGATAGCATTGTTCAGCCCCAATGTGGTAATATCTCAGAACCTAAACCTGAGGACAAACATGATATGAGGTTTTGTAAATGACAGAGGTAATTTAGCATCATTTTAAGTTCTTGAGAAAGAAATTGCATTAATTTGAATTGTGTCATTCTCAAGTAGAAAGGTAATTCCCGAATACAATTTTAACTAGTTGTTCTTTATAGAATTACTAATGACCACAGGGTTTTGTATCTATGAAAATTAAATATAATAATTGTTAAAATCCCAGAATCACATAATGGATGTCATTGGAAGAGGCCTCTGAAGACCATCTAGTCCAGCCCTCCAGTTTAAAGTAGGGTTGGCTAGACATTGGTTGCAGAGGTCTGTGTCCAGTCAGAGTGAGCATCTGCACAGAGATACCTTAACCACTCAATAGCTTATAGCATAATGGAATTATTAAGGTTGGAAGAGACCTTTCAGATCATCCAGTCCAGCCATCCACCCAGCAGTGCCACTGTAACCTGTAGACCACTAAAT
Source organism: Horornis vulcanius (assembly GCA_013401035.1). Classification (NCBI taxonomy): domain Eukaryota; kingdom Metazoa; phylum Chordata; class Aves; order Passeriformes; family Scotocercidae; genus Horornis; species Horornis vulcanius. The sequence goes on from VZUA01031548.1 coordinate 4,278, forward strand.
CACATCGCCTGCACCAGATCCTCATGCCTCTCGAACATCTCCAGGGATGGTGACTCCACCACCAACCTATGCCAATATTTGACCATCCTGACAGTGAAAAAATATTTCCAGTATCTGTTTTCAAAGGGCTCAACAGGTTTTAAGGTCCAATTACCCTTATGAGTTTTGTGATAAATAGGTGTGATTCGTGCTAATAAAGTGAAACAGTATTCAATATCGATAGTTAAGATGTAATGCTGAGAAGGGAGCAGTTCCCCCCCGTTTCTTCTGCAGATGTTCAGAGAAGAGCAGAAAACAGGAAGAAACTAAGATATGACTAGCTAAATGTATCTGGGAGACTGGAGATTTGGGGGAACTCCAAGAAAATTGTTAATTATATGAGATTTACTGCCCGGAACATAGTAGTACTTGGGAAAACTCCTAGGAAACTGTTAATTATATGAAATTTATGGCCTTAATATTCAAATATAGTACCAGATGATATAATAGAAGCTTAATGCACATGTGTAATCCAGGAAGTCATTGAAAGGACACGTGAGGAGGACGATGAGCCTTACTCCCTACGACCCCCGAGAGTGAGGAGACCCCCTGAAAGGGGACAGTGGAGCATGCGTAATGAAGATGATGATGGGCGGAGATAAGAAGAGACGAATCGAAAATGGGTGGTGATGGGTGGAGACGGAAAGAATAAAAGGGTTAATCTCGGGGCATCTCACCGGTACGCGGCGGGATCCAAGTCCTGGCCCCCTACCTCCGCGCGGTCCTTTTTGCTCACGCACTATTATTAGAACCAAATGTATTATTTACTATTATACATTTAAGCCACTAAAATTAAAATTGCTGCTACATTTAACTTTGTTTTGAGGGGTTTTTTTTTGTTTTGTTTTTTTATTGGATAATTAGGCAACTCATAACAGTTTAAAGAAAAAAAAAAAGGGGTCATTTTTTTGTTCCGTTTAAAAGGAATTTCCTGCATTTCAGTCTGTGCCCTTTTATCATTGAAAAACATCGATGAGATCCCCCTCGATCCTTCTCACAGGCTGCACAGTCCCTCAGCCCCTCCTTGTGGCGGAGACGCCGCCGGAGCTCTTTGAGTGAGGGACTCGCCGGGAAGCACAGCACAGCGCAGGGTTTGGCTTCCCGGTCACGGCTGCTCCCCGCCCCTTCCTCCCGCCGCGCTCAGTTCCGGCCGCCGCCGCTGCCGCCAGGATGATCCCACCGGTGCAGGTGTCCCCGCTCATCAAGGTGAGGGCGATGGGGGATCACCCTTGCTATCCTGGGGGCGCGGGGGTGCGGAAAGGCGCGCCCGGGCCGGCGGGCCGGGGCCGGGGGCGGTGGGGGCCGGCCGTGCCTGTGAGCTAAGCGAAGGGCGCGTCCTTGTCTCTGCTCCTGCAGTTCACCCGGTACTCTGCTCTGCTCGTGGGGATGATCTACGGCAAGAAGCGATACGGTGAGTGCGGCGTCCCGGGCGGCCGCTCCCCGCTCCCCCGTGCCCTCCCCGCAAGGGCACCTTGAAATGGCCCGGCCGCCATTTCCCTCCCCCGGCCCGGCCATGGCTCTGCCAAGGTGGCCCTGTTGGCGTGAAGCCACAGATGCCTATGAAATGTGCCTTTCTGCCAGCAAAACTGGCTTTTCCTCCTTTTTGAGCGAGCCCGCAGGAGCGGAGCTTTCCGCCGGGAGTTCGGGAGTTGTGTTTTAAAGATCCTGTGTTGATGGCAGACTATCTGAAGCCAATTGCTGAAGAAGAGAGAAGGATAGAGGCGGAGGAGAAAAAGAAACGTGAAGAACTGGAACGGATTGCAAAAGAGATTGCAGAAGGTAGTTCCTTGGTTTAGTGTATTCATGCCACGCTGTCTTGCAGCTGTTAGGCTGCAGGACTGGTGTTCCACCGCAGTGCTCTTAGGAGAAATTGAGGCCTGCAGTTAATCCCTGGTGTTCAGGGCTGTGTGAGGAGTAAATTATGCTGCTGTTTACTTATGCCTGCATTTTGAAAAGGTCGTCAGAGCAAGAATTAACGCTTTTGCAACAGTCAGGACTTGTTAGTTGGTTGAATTTCTGCTGAGGAAACAAACTGCTAAAAGCTGTTGGTTATTCTGTGAGGAATAACTGAATCCTTGTATCAGCTGTGGCGGCAAGTCCCTTCTTCATCTGGTGCAAGCCCTTTTCTCCATGCAATGTAGAAACTTCACAAATATGACTGAGTATAGGGCATAGGCAACAGTATGTAGTTGCAACTTGAGACTTTTAAGTGGTGTGTATTGTTAGAGGTCAGTTTGATTTTTTTGTATTTTGAAGTGTTACAGGTCAGCTTTGTTTGTTGTATCTCTCGCATGAAGAGGGTGTGCTGGAGGGCACCACTTGCACCTAATACTGCTGCTTTTTTTCTCATTCCATTTCACCTATAGGATTCCTGCTGCAGCATTGTTTCCCTTGTCCTTACGATTATTTCCTGTGTTCCCTGTACTGTTCTAACTGGGGATTCCTTCCATACTGCCATATAGAGGAATGTACTCTCTAGCTTAGTTTCACCTAGGATTTTTAGGTAGAATTAAAACTAAGAAGAATTTTTTAAAAATTAATAACTCAGGCTGTTCTTGGTGCAGATACACACTCAGTAACTCTTTCCATGTGAAAGAGTGACATTTGCATTGTTCTAAACAAAATTGGTGTTGAACAAAGCGCTAAAACTAGATTAACTACACATACAGAAATTCAGGTATGTTTTGTATATCACTTACTAGAGACAGAGCTGTTTTGCCTTCTTAAATACATTGTCTCCTTTGATCATGGACTAAATAAATGGGTCTTTTAGATGTTCTCTAGTTAGATGAAACTTTCTGTATTTTCGGAGGTAGAGGCTGTCCTGTAATGTTGCCGGGCCACCTAGTAAGGAAATTTTCTTGGTTATTGCTTTAGAATGTTTAATCTGTTCAAAAGTGGCAAAAAGTGACAGGTCTGTTGTTCCCAGCAATGCGTTTGGTCTGTTTTTTTCAGAAAAGTAATTGCTAAACTCTTATTATGTGCAGTACAGTTGCTGAAGATTGTTCCTTACAGATGGACATACCTGTAGTGGTAGCTTTTTCTGGGCTTGTTTGACATGTCAGTTCAGAAAATTGTCTTTTACTGCTGAGTAAACTTAAAAGTTTGCCTTCACCCCAGAGCTGTGAATTACAATTCTGTTGAATAAACAGAAGTAGGAATCATAAATACTAGTGAGAAAGAAATTACATAAAAATAGTCTTTGATTCCACTAATGCTTTGCATGTTTTAGTTCTGCGTGGGAGTGGCTAATAGTCCTAACCATGTTTGTGTTTTCTTCCCTTTTAGCAAGTGAAGATTCCATACTGAAATAAACAACAGATTTCATCTGAATTTCGCACATGGAAATACATGGCTAGGCTCTGAGCTGTCCAGTGGTGTTTGAACTCTGTGTGTGTGATATTCTATCAATAAAACACTTACTACACTTCAGTTGGTATTTTTTGAGTGAATTGCACAGAACAGCAGCAGAAATAGGGACAGAATGTTACAGGCGACAACTGTCACAATCTAGCTATTGTTGCAGCTGAAATACCCTGTTGTATTCCCCCAGCAATAGCCACTCACTACCCCCATTATCCACAGGTAATGATTGTGATCAGAAAATACGTACAATTTTACACGTATGGGCAGATGGAGACAGGCAAGGCACTGGCTGCCTGAATCTGTTACCTAAATGGCTTGAGTGGGGAGTTTTGTAGAGTCTTAGAATGTTAAGGGTTGAAAGGGACCTTCAGGACAATCGAATCCCAACGTCCCCCTGCCATGGGCAGACACACCTCGCACTAGGTCAGGTTGCTCAAGACCCTGTCCAGCCTGGCTTTGAACAGTGCCAGGGTTGGGGCAGCCACAACTCCCTGGGGCCACCTCTTCCAGTGTCTCACCAGTGTCACAGTAGAGAATTTCTTCGCAATATTTGATGTGAATTTCTGTTCTTTCAGTTTGTACCCATTACTTCCTATCCGACACTACAGTTGGTGATGAAGAGTCCCTCTCCAGCTTCCCTGTAGGACCCTTCAGATAGTGCAGGGTTGCTAGGAGGTCTGCACACAGTCTTCTCTTCTCCAGACTGAACAGCCCCTGCTCTGTCAGCCTGTCTGGGGGCAGTGCTCCAGTCCTCTTATCAACAGGTGGCCTCCTCTGCACTTGCTCCAACAGTTCCATGTCCTTCTTTGCTGGAGGCATTGGAGCTGCTCGCAGTACTCCAGGTGGGATCTCACCAGAGCAGAGCAGAGGGGCAGAATCCCCTCCCTTGCCTGGCTGCCCGTGCTGCTTTGGATGCAGCCCAGGATCCCACTGCTGTTCAGGACTGTGAGGGCACATTGCTGGGTGATGCTGTTTTCCATCAACCATCACCCACAAGTCCTCAGGGCTGCTGTCAATCAGTTCTCCACTCAACCTGTAGCTGTGTCTGGGATTGCCACAACTCTGGTAGAGGACCTTGCACTTGGCCTTGATGAACTTCATGGGATTTGCACAGCCCCAGCTCTCCAGCCTGTCCAGGCCCCTCTCAATGACATCCCTCCAGCATGTTGACTGCCCCCACAGAGCTTGGTGTGTGCCAAACTTGCTGAGAGTGCCCTTGATCCTACTTTTGTCCCTGACAAAATTTTGAGCAGTGTCAGCCCCAGTACTGATCCTGGAGGGACAAAATTTTGAGCAGTGTCAGCCCCAGTACTGATCCTGAAGGGACAACACCTGTCACTGGTCTGCATGGACAAGGAGCTGTTGATCGTAATTCTGCATTTCTGTCATCTTTTTTTCAGCTTTGTTATTACAGTGGATTATTGCTCAATTCTTGCATGTGGCACAGCAGTCAGATTTGATTCTGGCTTGTCAAGCTGTGATCTGAGGAATTGCTGCTGACTCAGTCAGATGTTCTGAACACTACAGGTGGACAGTTGTTCCTCAAAAGTAAGTTACAGCCAAATTGTAGTTTGTCTCTTTTGTAAGGAGTGACCTGCTATGCATCCTGATTTTGACGAGAGGTCTTCCACGCTTTCCATACAGTCTTCAAAATCTGGCTTCAGGCAAGAAAGCTCTCCTTGCAATACCTCTTAGATTGGGAAGAATTCCTTTGTGGGGTGGGAAAGGTACCATGTATCTCTTTGCAACCATCCCATAGGGACCAAAAGTTCTCTGCCACCCCATTCTGGCCAGACAATAGATGATTATCAGGTTCAAGCAAAAAAAAAAAAAAATAAAAAAAATAAAAAAAAATAAAAAAAATAAAAAAAAAGCCAAGAAAAGGAAGGAAGCAATGAAAAAAAGTCTTGCCTCTCTAAGGGTATGAGAGGGAAAACCCATCATGTTTGTTCTGTATTCTGGAAAACACTATATCCACCTGTTTTTCCGCTGGAACTACATTTGTGTGACTCCTGAGTACTCTGCTGCTTCTTGAGAGGGAGTTGAATGGTTTTTTACTGAGCCTACTGAATGTTTTTTCTAATCGTATAGTTTTGTGGAAGGAGTAGAGGAAGAGGTTCAGAGAAAAAAGATCTTCCTCTTGCAAGTTTTTTGATAGATGATGCAAACCACACTCATCCTAGACTGAGTGGGTCTAAAATCTTGGATCTAGTACTCTGGGCTTTCATGGAGATTTCCCTATACAGGATCTGGAGATGCTGGTAGGACAAAGCCCCTTTACTAAGCACCAAGACATGCAACACATCTGCCTGAAAGGTGGAGCTGGGATCCATACTCTCCCTGTAGTGTTCAATACCAACCCTTTGTTTGAAGAACTGGTTATAAGTTGAGTTATTGCTATCCCACCTGCCTGGGAAGAGAGGGGCACTTCCCAGTCTTAGTTCAAGTCGAGCTGCGGCTGAAAAGAACAGGCTTATGATTTTATTAATACTCAGCTCTTTGCTTAAAGAGATCAGCTTGATGGGAAAAACCCTATATGGTTTCCCATGTTGTCATGGCAACCTAAAGGAACCAGGAGATGCACAGGACTGTCCCCAAAATGCAGATCACATGTGCTAAGTCCTTGACTCCAGAGGAACACCCAGAAGCTCTGATCTGCTCAGCCTTCCTTTCCCACCCCCACACTGGTCCAGTTCTTTATAGGTCATGGTGAGTCTTCAAATTAGGACCAGGGGGTGTGTTTACTTTATCTTCAGCCAGATCATCACCTGGTTCTCCCTTAGTCTGTCCAGTTCTTTATTTTGGGGGGGCATTTCTTTCCCAAAAATGCCCCCAAGATGCTGAGGGTCGGATCTATTTGCATATGCCTCCCTCTCTGGTTTCGGCTTCTATCCTGCTGTGAGTAATTCCTGAAAGAAGGGGAGTCGCCAGGCAACAAGGACGGGGCCATTAGCCAGTAGTTAACTTCTTTTAACGTTCAAATTTAGCAATGCAGGAGCCCCATACCAGCAGGGTAGCTGTCCAGCAAAAGGGTGGCTGCTTGGTGGGGTGCGCTCCCCTCTTTACAGGCTCCTTGGGGACCAACCACTGCCCTGTCCTACGTGGGAAATGGGACAGGGCAGATTCCACCACGGGCAAGGTGGCCACTCATCCCCAGTGTGCCAGGGGTGCCAGTGCTCCCCCACCATCTTTTGCAGGACCACATCTGGTACTCCCCTCACCCCAGCCATGAGACCAGAGGCCCCCAGGGGCACCAGCATCACCCAGGGGCCACCCATATCCCGGCATCACCCAGGGGCCACCCATGTCCTGGGGCCGTGGCACCAGGGCCACGCTCGCTGGGAACCTGCCTCCCACAACTGCAGCATTGGGGACCCAGCCTACCTACGTCCCAGGGTCATGGCACCACCAGGGACAGCTCCACAACCACCAAGGATTTGAGGATTCATTCATAACAGTGGCCACCTGGGAAAAGACAGTAAGCATTTCTCTCAGATCTACAAGAGGTGGTTGAAGACTACATTCTCCACATCTCCCTGTCAATTTTTCCCTCTCTTTCTACCAGCAGTAGAGGCCTTGAATGTGCTCCCACATCTCTGACTGTGCCAGGTCAGGCATCTCCACTCACTGCCCAGCAGCAGTCTAGGTTCCAGCAGAGTAAATGGCTGAAGGGTATACAGATGCTCTTTTTCAGTAGCAGAGGTCCTGTCTTATGTCAGCTTGGCCTACCCCTTCCATCAGAGACAGCAGATGGCCAAGATGCAGGATTAAAAATCCCTTGAGAGTTTATCACTCAGGCAACCCTCTTCTCCTCTATGGATGGAAGATTTATATTCCAGCCCTGAGCATCTCCCTCAGAAACCTCTCCTGCCAGTCTCACAGGGATATTAATTTTCCTATCCCCTCAACCACCACATTCATAACCAAGAATGGAGGTCTGTATGCATTACTTGCTTGAGTGAGGCACTTACAAAACAGGTCCCCCTGGTGTCCCACCACACTGGAGAGCTGCATCAAGCCAAAGGTGAAAACACTTAACTGGATTGTATGCAAATATGCCACTAGCGGATTTAAACTCTCTACAGCCCTGGACAGACCTTTCCTAAAACTGCGTTGCAATGACATACATCTTTTTCTGGCCTGGTGTTCTGACCTGCCTTTGAAGCAGGGTAACTGAGTTCTTGTTAATAGATTCCTTGGGTGGATTAGAGTGAAACAACACTGAATGACTAGTATGTATAAATGAGGCAGGTTTACTTTAAAACAATTTGGTTGCAGTGATAAGGAGGTAGATATGTAGTTATTTTGGTTCTTTTCTATTTAAAAAGTGTAAAAACATCACAAGGAAAATACGTAAGGACAAAAAGAAACAGAAGGAAAAGACAAGAGTGGATAGGGGAGAGGAAAGATCCAGTGATAAGACTTAATTATTTCAATTTTGATTCCATGGTCATCGCTCTGGTGGTCGCAGTCTTGATCTGTTGAGGGTGGAGGCCCATGCAACAAAGACATCCCGTTTTTACACTATCTGATGCAACACTGTGGAAATGAGTGGGGTGGTTCTTCAGGGATCTTTGATGGCTTATATTGCCTTCTAATGGCACAACTGCTGTTTGGCCCTGCTTCTGGCAGCTGTGTTTTATAGTTCTGCCAGTTGTGTTTTATCAGGAAGGAGGAATACCTTCAGGCCTATGTGTAAACACTTCCCTCCCTGGAGGGAAAGTTTTGTATTGCTAGATGCAGTTGTGCCTCACCAGAAGGAAGGAGATTGGCATGATAAAAAGCATTATCCTACCTGCAGGATCTGCTTCTTATGTGCCCTTTTCCCTGTCTGATGTGAAAACACTTTGTTTAAGACATCAGTCCCAGATTTTCATGGAAATTGGCTCAACCAGCCCACCCAAACAGAGTTCAATCCATCACACCTGGGAAAACAGTGGACAAATCTGTTTCTTGGCCCTCTTCTTTCTCCATAATATATCTAATATACCCAGGCAACCAGCTCCCAGATGCAAAAAGGAGACCACTGCAGGAGGAACTATGCCAAATTTTACTTGCATCTGGCTGGCCAATACCTCCAGTGAGAAACAATCACAGCTCCCATGGAAAGGGTCCACCCCTGAGAAACAGCCTCCTCCTAGCACCCCACTCTGAGTGTCCATGGACACACCTTGCATGCATAGGCCCCTTTGGAAATACCTGGCAGGATGCCCACCCTGGCACTGTGAGGACGAGCTGTGCTCCCAAGTGCATGTGAGCAGACAGGACACACCTACTCACAGCTCACAGGGTTTGATGGGTAGGCATCTCATACTCCTTGTGTGAGCAGTCCTGCTGGAGCACTCTGCAGTGCTTTGAGAGCTTCACACTGGTTACAGGGAGCAGGAAGGTTAGTCCCCAGGGTTTATTTCCCAGAAAACATTTGAGAATATAAGGAGCTTTTCTCAGCATTTAAGTGTATGGTGTCTTGTGTGATCACCAAAAGCCCACTGCTTACCACTGTGCCATACAATAACGTTATGGCCTTGTGGAATTTTTTCTGCTTTAAAAAAGAAAAAAAAAAGGACAAAACTAATTTGACTTCTTCTGCTGTACGATAAAAGCTTCCCACATAGTCCTCTGCTCTTGTGAGACCCCACCTG
>VZUA01031550.1:51763-71040 GCA_013401035.1 Horornis vulcanius
TCTTCTATTAAAATACTAAGTCTGCTATTAAATATTATCAGGTCTACAGGAGTGTGTAGTTTTATGGGAGAAATAAACCACAAATAAATATTAGTGTATTCATACTAGTATTTGCAGTTCTTTAGGAACAGTCACAGCCTTATCAACAATTTAAGAGCCTGTAATTTTCTACTATGTTATCCCCCATGTTCAGGCAATAAGTGCTTCAAGTATGTGCTGTATAGTCTGGATGTTCCCCACCATGTGATGCATGGCATAAATACATAAATACCTTTTTTTTTTTTTTTTTTNTTTTTTTTTTTTTTTTTAAAGCAAAGTCAGAAGAAAAAAGAAAAATAAGAATGTGAGGGAGAGGAGGCAGGAGTCCTGCCTCTGGTATATCTTTCTATACATTTGAGGTGACACAAGAACAGGAGCAAAAAATACTTGCTTTACAAGGGATTTTCCAATTCCTTTTAAAAACAGAAATAAGCGTCATTCCTACTGTTTTGCTGTCTTTGCTTATTCCCCTCCAGATATCAACACTTCCCAGTGCAAAGTTCTGCTGAAAGGAGTTCAGCGCCAACTCTTCCTTTGTTTAAGTAGTGCCCTCAATAAAGTTTCTAAAAACCATTTGGTCTATAACATTTTTAATGGCAAACCTTTTAAAAACTGCCAGAAACATCTTGGCAGAAGAGAAAGTTATGATGATGAGAAAAGAAAAAAGAAAAAAAAAAAAAACCAACACAAAAAACCCCCTCTGACCATAGTTTACATAAGTGCATCCACATATTGTTTTATTTCTTATAAGTAGTGGATTCTAATAAAGTCTGGAATAACACACACATGTTCAACACATTTTGTTTCAATTCTGTGTTATGAAGAAAACCAAAACCAAACCCAAACCCTAACCTGAAAATGGAAGGAGAGAAGAATTACATGTATAAAAGCAGAAGACTATATAAACAAGGCCATTAATTCTGCTATAAACTGACCTAACATTGATTATATAAATAGAAAGTGTAATTCTAGCATGAGACAAATTCACCAAACACTTCTAACTCTCTCTGCAGCCTTGATATGAGAAAAAACAAACATTTTCAAGTGTTACAATGAAATCTGCCAAAATTGTCTGTTTTGTACTTCTTGTGTTCACTAAACCCCAAATTCACAAGGCCTATCGCTTGTCCAACCTCAGTTATTTTGTCTGAGCTGTGCAAAAGGGAACAGATGAAGCTGGCCANCACAAGGCCTATCGCTTGTCCAACCTCAGTTATTTTGTCTGAGCTGTGCAAAAGGGAACAGAGATGAAGCTGGCCAAGGGGGACATTTTTGGATAGTCATTTATGCAAACTCTCTTCAGGAAAACTTAAATTTAACATTTTAAAGAAACTCAAAGATGCATGAATTACTCTCCTTAGGAAACAAAGCACCATCAAAGCTTCTCTTTGTAAAGTATTTGACCTTATACTTTCATGAGTGGAAAAAGCATGTTACTGAAATAAAAAGAATTTCATGAACTACTGGAGTTAGCATTTCTGTCATTCAGAAGAATTCCTGACAATTGAACTGTTCCTGCTCAAGGAAACCATATTTTGTTTAGTCTGAGAATATTTTAAAACCCTAAGTACTACTGTAGCAACATGTGGAGTAAAAAGCAAATATGGTTGTGGAGCATGAGCTAAGAACATATTTGTATAATAGCAATCCTGAAAATATGTTCCACTGCGTAATGGCCCGACCTCATCAGCCACCAAAATCTGCCCAGGAAGTGTTCATCCTTCACTGAGAGGCTGTTAAGAATGAAGGCACAGAGTTTTCTTCAGTTAAAGATACACCTCATGTAGAGATATGCTGCATGTGATTTGCTACTTTTCCTTCTCTCCTGGAGTTTCCTTTGCATCCTCTTGGCTACTTGGATTAGAGTACTACAGGTTGGGATTTGGGTGAAAAAAAATCAGAAGTTAAAATGCTTTCAACCAACAAAATATGTAAGAAGTTTTTGGATTTGATTCGTAAATCATATATTGTAATTTGTGCAAATCTTTCTGGATGCCAACAACACTTCTTCAAACCATCTAAAGAACCAATTTGAAAGATCCAAGAAAGGCACACTCAAAAAGTGTCTGTGTCCTATAAGGAGAAGTCTAAACTGGGGAAGAAACCCTAAAATCTTAGAAACTATAATTGCATACAGGGATAGAAAACTCCAAAAGTCATTCACCCTTCTATTTCTGCTGTCCCTTCAACATTTTCCACACATGAGGAGGGGGAGGAGAGTATAAGCTGTGGATCTCACTCTTTAAACAGAGACTGTTCTTGAGACTTCTCACAGGCCAGCATACTGATCTACGGGGAGTTGTCCCAAAGACAGAAAAATTCTTCCCCTTTCTTCCCACTCCTAACCCAGTATATATTTATTGTGATTTATATATTTGCAGATCTACAGATGTATTAGCAGTATTTACAGATAATATTTAACATCTACATAACCCTACACTTTGCTGCGTGAGACAGCTTCTAAACTTGCTTGACCTTTGTAAAATGTGTCTGTTATTCACAGGATACTGCAGAGGTCCCACAGCTGTGCAAGCATGACTGTCACCAAAACAAGCCAACCAACCTGTTTCTGTCCCAGCAGGACAAGCAGGTCCTTTTTTTCTGACCTGCTAATGGAATCTGGGTTTTTCTGTGGTTACGCTAAGGAATGCATATTGGCTCCAGGAAAGGGCAAGTCACTGGGAGCAGTAACACTTCCTCAACTACACAGTGGTAGGAAAAGGCTGGGGAGAAGCTCCTCCAAGAGCTGGGAGCACTAGCCAGCCTCCATGGGTCCAGGAGATGCTGGCTGCAAGGGCTGCAGCTGGTGTTGACAGCCTGGTGCCCACTCAGCTTGCTAGAGCTGCTGGAAACACAGGCTGTAAGCACACAGCCATCACAGCCCCTGGGCATGCGGTCCCAGGCTCTTCAACAGGAGAAGCAGGAACAAACTGTGGGCAGAGGGAATTTTAGGTGCTGGGGGCAGTTGGAGGATGAGGATGCACACAGTTACCCACTGGGCAGCCCACAGCCAGTTCTTTTGGTCATTCACAACTTAATGCAGACAACAGTGAGTGCTCTAAGAGATGTGATCTACTTCAGCTCTGCTTTATAAGATCTCGAACAGCTAATTTTTAGAGTGCTTACCTGATCTGCCCAGAAAATTAGAAATAACAAAACACACACACAAAAAGATACCACTGTATTTATCTTTTTACCATGTATAATATGCAAGTAGGAGATGATCAGGGCTATTCTCCTGGATCTGGGCAGAACATTTGCTCATGCACATGACCAGCTGTTTCATCTCTCATTAAAAAGGTCTGGAGTTGGCTAAGTTGCTAGATGTGATTACTGTTTACTACCTAAGAGTGTTTTAATCCATACATGAGCAGCTTTTTCCCCTGAATTTGTAGTGATGGATGGAGATACAAAAAGGTCCAGGATTCACTAATGATTTACTATCATTTATTAAGTATATATGTTGCTGATGACAACACAGTATATGCATTGCTTGATTCTGAAATATTACTATAGGCCAAAGATTTACAGAAGTGCTTTTGTAGTACTCAGAATGGTATTATGAAAATAAAGTATTCATGAATAGTAAGAAAACTAACAGCCTTATCTGGCATAAATAAGAAAGTTCACCATCTGGTGTTTTTTAAATGAAAACCTTTGATGGTAATTACTTAGAATGCAACAAGTTTCCAGAATTTGGATTTTTGGCATGATTCTCTCCAGAAATTTAGCACTCACATAAGTAATTAAGACTATAAATCTTACACTAGTTTGATTATGGCGATGAATCATTGTCTCAAAATTACAGCAGCAGAAGTGACTGCCAAACATGTCCATTTATCGATACATGCTTACAGAGCACTGGTTTAGTGCAATCTTAAGTGAAGTGTTATAACAATGTAAAATGAGATTTCATTATTTGCTCTACAAGCATAAATTATGATCATTGTTATTGTTTTCCTGGCGCCTGAAAATGGATTTGGGATTGGACATTTTAACTGATGTAATCCAAGATTAAGTGGCAGAGCTTTCTTTGGAGCCTCTAGCCTGCAGAAATAGTCTAGCTGCAGTTATTAAAGTCCTTGTATGCTCAGAACAAGATTTTTGCCCTTAGTGTAGCTCTACTGTGTTTATTACATGCAATGTGTCAAATAGGCTTTCAATATAATACAGCACATAACCTGACCAGAGGAAGAAGCAGGAGCAAGTCCTCCAAAATCCTAAAGGGGGGGGAGGATTTCTTAAAGCAAGTGTCCTGATCCTAGATTTTTTTTAAGGTGTTTTAAGCTGCTGAACTCTGTCTATCTGTATTTTCTTTCTATTTTTTCTATAGGTAGCTGAACAGTGAATAGTTACTGAAACTGGATATTCTTTCAGATTAGGGGCATTTTATGTTTTGAAATATTAAGATCCGCACTAATTTTGGCTACATGGTTCACCATAGTTTGAAATGTGGTTTTTTGCATTTATGAAGCTGTCATGCCTTAGGACAGGTAATAGAACAAGGATTTCTATTTTCTGTTTTTCTGGAGTGTTTATCAATCACAAACACTATTTCTATTTTTCAGGGTAAGTTCACCTTTTTTGAGAAGTTTCCCTTAGGGTGATAATTTTTCCAGCATTAAGGACACTATTGTCCTCGTGGTTTCATTGTGTCCCACACAGCAGATAAAATCCAGTTTCACATGCAACAAAAATAAGCAAGAAGCATGTACTCACCCACTTGCCCCTGTTGGGATAGTCATGCTCTGGATCAAAAAGGTGTTGGTGCAGTTGGTATTCCCTGCTGAACTCTGCTGTGTCTGGGGTGTTTTCTAGACATCCATCATCAACTGCAAAAGAAAGCACTGAGTGCTTAGCAGCTTTGAAACATACAATATGTGCCACATTAGACAGCAAACTTCTGAAATGTAGTCATGCAATTAAAAAAAACATAAAGAACTGGTTAACAAGAAAATACCAGTTTTTTTTCTTTTAGAACAAATTTGTCAGAACATATTTCTTTTTTAAAAATCCCAGATCCTCACAACCTAATAAAAATTGAAGGATTTTTTTTCCAAGCTCTTTTCCTCCTTTATGTTTTTTCTTTTTATTATTGCACTTAATTTTACCTAGAACCGCATCCTGTTCTGATTCAGAAGGGATATTCTTTTCTTTTTTAAATGCTCACAAGTAGTTTTAGAAATTAGTAAGGCAATACTTTTGAAGGTCATGGTAAAAGTGCTGTGAGGAGAGACAGTTTCTTTCAACTGAGTGGCTCTTCCTGGAGCTCCATTTCTGGTTTGCTACTTTGTTCAAACCGGCTGAAAAATCATTTCTGCATCATAAGATCTCATAAAAATGCTATGTAGCAGAAGTTTTATGATTAAGACATTTCTGTAGATTGGTAACTAATCTGATTGGTCCAGAAACCTCCTTTGACCACAATGGATGGTTTTGAAGATTGTGTCACATCAAGACAGTATCCTTTTAAAAATCAACTCTTTTTACCAAAATAAGTCACATTTAGCTTAAACAAAATTTCAGCAACTTGAGGCCAGAGCAGTTTTTTGGACAGAGTCTGGTCCTGGAGCTCCCACTGCTTTGTCAGCATGGGGAGCTTACAGTCCAAGTTCCTCTCAGACATACCAGGAGATCTTACCAGCCAGGGCATGATGCTGGGCATTCAAACAGCTGCATGTGCCAGAGCACAGGCACTCCAGAGCACACACCTGTGGACTTTCCCTTCTGTCCTTGTGTGTCATCATGTAAAACGATTTGCAGATGGATTATCTTTTTTCCTCAGATGTGGGAAACAGTAAAGACTTGACTTAAAACTGAGTTAATTCAATGACCTGAGGAGGTTATTCTGAGTTCAACAGATCCAGCTTTCTCTTTTCTTGCTGGGATTGGGGAAAAAAATAAAATTGCCAATAAAAAACAGGGGAAAATTCTTCATACTGGCTAAGTAAGTCAGAAACTATTAAAACACTTAGAAATCATTTCAGCCTCATCAGAGACAAGGTTATATCAAGAGAGAAACAGGTGACAACAGAAGTGTAGTAGACCTCAGAGCATTTGTGTCTTTTGGTAGAAAACACAAAGGGCAGCTGGACACATGGGTGTCCTCTATGACTGCTAATCCAAAAGCCTTCAACTCAAGTGCTCCAGGCTTATGTATTCCTGCTGTGGAATGTGCATATGTAGACAGTGACTGGAAAAATTGTTTTCCATTAAGCAAATCCACAGACCTGATTGAGGAAGGCCTCTGGTAATTTGTATGCATAATACAGTCACCACTTCAATTTCCATTTAAGGCTCTGAAAAACATTTTACTCTAATCCTAGCAGATACTATCTTCACTCACGGCATACCTATGACAGAGCCATTTATCTGAGCAGGCAGCACTTCCCTGCAAATTCCCCCTGTGTTCAGATCTGACTGTATTAGCTTAGCTAACAACTTTTATTTCACCTAAGAAAGAAAAACCGAAGGGATTTTCAAAGGCATTTCCCTGGATGCCATGTTTTTAATTTATTTATCTAATCACTAACAGAAGTCTAATGGGCAAGCACGGAAGACAGAAAGTCCGTGTGTGCTTGTGTGTGTGAGAAAATCTAAACCCATCATTTGCAACTTGTCAGAAAGCAGTTATAACTGAACAAATTGGAGGATGAGGTATTTTTTTAGAAGGGATGAAGGCATCATCTCCAAATGGGCTGTAATAGAAAACAGGAAGGGAGGACTATTTGAAATTTTGTCAAATTTTTGAATGAAATGCAAAAACACTTCACAAAACTTTTCATAACAAATATTATTTTTTGATGAATTCTAAGCTAGTTAGAATATTTTTAAATAAGAATACAGACAACTGTTCCACGTTATCCAAATAACATAAAAGAAGACTAAACAGAAAACATTTTGAAAGGATCTCTTAGCTCACAAAAAAAAAAAAAAAAAAAAAAAAAAAAAAANCATTCCCAGTTCCAGTTCCCAAGGCAGCCAATGGGTGTTTTACTACTGCTTTCAGTACTGGAAGTCATTCCTGGCTCAAATAGCAGGAAAGTGATCCATTCTCTCAGGGTATGTGTGTATCATGGCCATGCAGGGCTCGGTACCTGTGTGGCTGCAGGCTGAGGACACCCTGCGTGTCCTGGGCACTGCTCTGGCCCTCCAAGGCTGCACTGCCCCTCTGCCAGGGCCAGCCTGCATGCAATGCCTTGGGGTACAGCCATGTACTTCTCCATTTCTTGGCACAGATGCACCCTCAGTGAGCTATAAAGACACATGGATTGGAGCCAAGGTATCTTAAATATTGACTCATGGTCTGGGTTGGAGATCAGGGCAGACAGTTTCATTCCTCTTGGCACAATGAAAGTCTCTAAAATAAGAGTAAATCTCATCTGTACAGAATAACTTTTTTCAGGGGCCATCTTAAAAATGAACTCCCTCAGGAACACGATGCTTTCATAAATATAATTATCTTCTACTCTGAGGTCAACATGATTTCTTCCACGTGACCTTCTCCAGTGTCATACAGAAATACAGGAGGTGCACATAGTAATAAAAATAAAAACAAAAAATTTTTTTTTTAAAAAAAAAGCTCATCTGAAACAATACAACACCCAATCTCTCAACAGTTCTTCTGCTGGGCCAGAAAATGAAAAAAACCCTAATTTCTGATCACAGGCTGTACGGTGCTGAAAGATATGCACAGTGAAGACAGAGGTACAAAGGCTACAGCTGAATTACCTGTTTTTCCAATAGGGCAGGGATTTGGAGGGTCAGGATATCCTTGATCTTCACTGAAATCCTTTGGTACGTTATCTCCTGTCAGCTCAGCCACAATGTTTGGGATATTGCCGTAAGGACCCAAGTGCTGGAGTCCCTCATGTGCACCACCTAGCAAAGACAATTTATGCACAGTCTTTTTACAAGATTAAAAGTGTATGCACTTTATCTGGTGCAAGTAATCTGGACTTCAATTTAAAATATAAACTCTTTTTATATATTTATAGTTGTTTTAGAGGCAAATCCAATCAAGGATCTCTTTTAGAAACATAACCACGTGACCTAAATCAAGTAACTTAGATAACTAAAAATGAAACTAGGAAACAAAATTGGCCACATATTATTAGTCTTATACTTGTTTGTTTTTTTTCCTTAACTATGAAAGTTTTGGCAAGAAAATGCAAAGAAATAATGAAACCTGAGACATTTAAAATCAATTATATTCAGTCACTGGTACTATTACTGTTCATTATACCGACTAACAATAGAAGATATGGCAAGACAGCATCATGGCAGGAAGACAATGTTAGTGACACTGTAGAAAGAAATACTACCTGCACAGCCTAGAAATAAATTCATAAAGTCCCAAGGGGGCTTAAGATTTAAGGTCTCTGGGGACATGGGGTATTCTAGCAAATTCAGTTGTGTATATGTAGAATTTTTTTTTTTTTTATTAAACCAATTCTTTAATGTAAGTTTGCATTTCCTGTTGTAATGATGGAAAGTGGTGAAGAGTTTGATGAGAATATGAGAATTCTTGTTCACCTCTGCCTCCACAGTAGTTAGCATCCCAGTCAGTGACTTCACACCTTTCTACACACCATTACCTTTTCCCTGTGGGACCCAGAGCACCATCACTGCAGGGTTACAGCAGCAGTGTGCAGCAGGTTGGGCTTGCTGTGTTTGGGCCACTGCACCCAAAACTGGTCTGCTGTGGCCACCTTCCACACACCTCAGCTGCCTCAGTCGGGTCTTCCACTAAAGATTTGGGAATCAAGCTCAGGCCTCTCTCTCTTTCTCTCTCTCTATGCCTCTCTACGAATAATTATCTCTCCCAGATCCTTTCTGCATGCCTTACTGGCCAAATGCATCCACAGGCTAAACCCCAGCTGCTTGTGGAGTTTTTTAAATACTATTGTACATGATTCTTTTGAATTTCAGACAAATAAAAAGTTTCAAGCATGTTCTTTTTCCCTGACAAAGACAGCCACCACACACACTGCAGCAATGGAGATGGTTGTGTGACAGCAAAGCAATACTTTTTTTAAACCCTATATAATAAGGGATAACAACATACAGTCAACATATAAATTCTACTAACAATGAATTGAGAGGAAAAGGAATTGGAACAATTGGAAAATATGAGTTAAAGAGTGAACACAGACACAACGGCTTGGTGGGCAAATAGCAAAATCACCATATTATCACCAAGTAGTCTTATTTTAAATTTATATATTTTTCATAGACCCAGAAGACATGAATAAAGCCTCTGAACATGAAAGTTGCTCCAAAAGAATCATTCAAGTACTCCTGTCCCAAATTACAAACAAACATTACCAGACTAAATCATCTTTTATACAGCCAAACATTGTATGCTAACATAATCACTTGCAAAAATTGCTAACAGAAGGCACTCAAATACAAAATTCAAATTTTGTATTCATTTCTACATTTAGAAGTGGCGGCTGAGGCAAATTTTGCAAATTAATTTTGCAAATGATCAGTTCTATGTTGGCATTATAGTACCAGAAGCAAGTTTGTCTATAAGCACATGTATTTCCATTTTATTTACACAATGGACTAAAATCTAATCAATGTGCTAATTTTCCCCCTCAAGTACAAGTCTCTTATTCTGTAATGCAGTGTTGCAGAAAAGTTTTACATAACAAACATAAAACTACTCCTATTAAAAAAATTGCATCTCTGTTTTGTGGGGGTTTTGCTTGTAGCTGACCATGAGACCTGGTACTAAAACCAGAACAGCATTATACCCACTCTGAACTTTTATTATGGATTCAGTCCATAGTCCACACAAAGAAGATGCTCGTAACACAATGATGTTATGGTGATGAGGTTAAAAAAAGATATAACATACATTTAATCTAATGTAATTTAATATAATGTCTAATACATAGCATAAAATACTTCTTTTGTCCTGAGTTCCTTCACATGAAGATTGATTACATACATGTACTTAAAAGCATCAGGTTATGATTCTGCTGTAAACTACAGAACCACATAATCAATACATGTTTGAATATCTTGTATACAATGTGGTTCACTATGGGACAATCCATCAGATAGAAGCCTATCTGTGCTTGCATGTGGTGCAGACCTCTTGGCACCAAAGCTCCATCCATAAAGAAAACAGAGGTACTTAGCAGGCTCCAGTGTGCTATATATACATGTAAGTTTAAACCAACTGCCAAGAGCTCCCTTGACTGACTACAAACCAATCTTTTTATATTAATATAAAGGATTGTTTCCTTTAGGTATAAATGTCCAGGATCATTTGAGGGTTTTTCCTTTCTTTCCAAAAAAGCTGAAGACAATAGCACCTGCTCTGGTGCCATAATTTAGCACACTTGTGTGATTTAATAGCATCAGCAAAGCTCATTCCTTATAAACTCTGATAAACAGTGCACTCAGCAAAGACTACAATAATAATAATGAAATGCTATAAATATACAAAGTTGGGGGATTATGTACTGTAACTCTCATTAGTTGCATTAGTTTTGGAATTATAACATTACTGATTTAAAGAAATGTATTAGGATTAAATACACTGCAGCTACCAAGTCAAAATATTGAAATACAAACATATACAGTCAGCTACAAAAATAGCAGATCAGTTTCTTGAACCTTGAGGCAGAGCCTGAAAGAAAAAGACAAGGCAACTAAACACCAAGAAATTTTTCATAATTTCCTATCCAAAGGAATCATGAGAGACATCATTGTTAAATTATTCAACCTTGGACTATCAAAATTCCAGAGTAGTACAGACAACACCCTTCTACTGAGAAAGGATGAGCTAGATAAATCTATGGGGTTTTTTCCATATCTCCTTACTTATATGAACAGGCTTTTCTGTGCCATATGCCAGCAAAGAAAACACTCCAAAACAATCAGCTCCCTTTCACATGCAGGATTTCTGTCAGCATTTATTATCAGGTATTTCACATTCCTACAGGATAAACCAGAGGTTTAGGTCTCTGGTGCTAAGATCAGCATTGTCCTAAGTAATCTATGAATTTCACTGAAAATATATGCATATATGTAGTCATCTAGCACTAGTCATGAACTGTTGCAGGGTGGAAAACAAAAAAGGAACAATGCCTCTCACCATTATCATAATTCTGGGAAAGTATATTATCATCTGATTTCAGTTAGAGATCCTTGGAATGATTAAATGTTTAAAGTGCATACATTTCAGCTCATTTCTTTGTAAGAGCAATACCGTCTGTATGGGCTTCCCACCCATGCAGACAATATAACCACTCCATTCTTGGAGGACAAAAAAAAAAAAAAAAAAAGGAAAAGAAACATAAAGAGCAATTAATTTCTTGCAGGTATTGAATATTTCCCTGATCAAACACATCCAATGGAAATGCTGTTATTCCACTGAAGTTTTAGCTGCTTCTCCCCATCTATTGGTAGTGTAAAACACAGTGGGAACAAATCTATAGAGAGCAATCCTCCATGTCAAATACAAACAGGCCCCCAGAAGAGTCAGTCAAAGAAAGTCAATGAGAAGGGATTTTCAAAAGCGAAATATTATTGCAGAACATTTAAAGAGAAACAGAGGTCAGATTTGCCTTTCAGTCTCATTGAAACTATTTCCCATGTCACAGTGAAGATAGAGTTAGCCCAATCACAAATTCAGAAAAGAGGTAGCCTGGCCAATCTTAGCATGAAGATACAAAATAGAAATGATCATGAGTATGTGTTTTGAGTAAATAAATCCCAAATTAAAGCCCTTTACTTAGCGAGTCATACTAGGTGCCTCAGAGTGTCCAAGCCCTTCACAGATTCACAGGGGAATCTTCTCCCTGAGCAAAAATCACACCTCTTATCTTGACTGTACCAACTCCAAGCAAACATGAGCTGCAAGGAAAGCCTGGTATAGCTTATCCCATTTGCCCAAGGTTCCTGAGGGAGCAAATACATATTAATCAGAGATGTAATACTGTACATCCTACTTTGAAAAATCTTTTGTTAACCTGCACTATTTGTTC
Source organism: Horornis vulcanius (assembly GCA_013401035.1). NCBI lineage: Eukaryota > Metazoa > Chordata > Aves > Passeriformes > Scotocercidae > Horornis > Horornis vulcanius. The sequence goes on from VZUA01031550.1 coordinate 63,808, forward strand.
TTAACACTGGGAAAAATCTTCACAAAGTTTCAAATTATGACCTTGCAAATAAACTAGGTATTTTGGAGAAATAGAGCTATGAAGGGTGTATTATAGCAAGACCCACGTGGGCTATTTTAATAGATGACTGGCTTAGAAGCATTAGCAGCATTGTATGGCAAAAGCTGATATGCCAAAAAATGCTTATAATGTACTGTAATTAGGAAATAGTTTGGCTTCTGATTGTGATGGCATGAATTGTAACATCTGTACCGTCTCACCCTTCTCATAAGACTGAAAGTGGAATAAAAGTCTTTAAAACGCCTCTAAGGAGCCCCATCTCTGGGTTAGAAACGGGGTTTTTCCGACAAATTGGTGCCCCAGTGTGTGACAGATAACTCAGTAATTTGTCAACTTGTCAGAATGCCCTGAAGTAATTTTTTTGTGAACTACCGCTAAAATGTCAGAAAACCCCCTTTTTCTGACAGAAGTGAGAAGAACTGAAAAAAATTTATGAATTATCACATTTTGTCTCTTCCAAGGAAGCTGCTAAATAAGAGAACAGGGAAGAAGAAAAAGCATAGGAGAACAAAGAATGGAAAAACGCAAACCTAGCCAACTTCCTTAACCATTCAAGAGCATGCCTCGAGAAATGCACAAAAACACTACAGCTATACATGCTCAGGCATCCCAGATTCCAGAGCCAGCTTGTCTTCTCCTTAATGACACAAAGTTTCTTAAAACTATAAAGACTAATTTGTATTTCTCTGCAGAGGGACATTTTTTTCTAAAGCCTTAAGCCTACACATCGCACAATTACTGACCTTGCTTTCAGCAAATAATTCAGTTTTATCCAATATTTTAATTACAAACAGTACAAATATTTAAGATATGAAAGGCTCTCATTGTGAAATGGTTAGGACCAAAGAAATGCCCATGCCTCTCATAATAAATTTATAACAGTAGCTTATATGTCATTATTATTCAAATTGTATACACAATAAAAAAATCCAGCAGCCCACTTGCTGACAAAGCAAAAAGAGCAAACTCTTATGCCTGCCTCAGTTGAACAGTCCTCTAATGGAGTATAATAACTTGTCCTTCAGCTGAGCAGTGGCTTTTGCACTTCACCATGTGGATAAGCTGACCCATTTCACACACACACAGCGCATTGTGCAGCCCACAGCCATGGGCTCCTCTGCCAACCTGCCTTGCAGCCACCACACACCAGCAGAGTGAAAATAAAAGCCCAACAAAGTCAGCAAATTGCACCCTTCAGCCACTGCCACAGCACAACCTCACTACTGACCACATGTGCAGCACGTGGTTCTGGGCAACAGGGCAATCAAAGGAACACAGTGACCCCCTTTATCCCACGAGGGATGGGACACTATTTCAATCCTATAAATGTACATGTGCCAATGGAAGACTGGAACACTTTATTCACTGGCACTCCATTCACTTGACACCAGCTGCATGAGAAGTCCAAATGCCCCATCATGTCAACACATTCAGACAAAAACACTCCTTTCACTCCTGTAATGTGAAGCCTGGATGCACCAAACACATCCAGAACATCCATGTTTTGTCTCCATTGTCCCACTGAACTTCAGAAAATTTTAGTGTTCATTTCCCCATTCATATTCATTAAATTTCATTTTTCATGCAGATGGCTTGTGGAGTCCCAGCTGGTTCTCCAGCAGGTTCCCATACCTGTCCGACAGCTCCTACAAGGCAGATTTACCAACTGCCCCCAACGACCTCCTTGTGAGGAACTGGAAGGCTTCAGCCTCTGCCCTGGTGAGCCAGTACTACTTCAGAACTCCTAAAGCAGAGGCCTTGCCATGCAAAACTGCTCCAGTCAAGATGAGGCTTCTTTTGCACTTGGATAAAAGCACTGGCACACAACAAAGACGCAACAGAGTGGGGAGATGAAGGACCCTGGCAGGTAAGACCATGCCCAACGCTGCTCTCTGGTGCTGCAAAAGGGACTCAGATCAGCTAACCTGAGGTACTAAAGCATCCCAAGGGGAAGAACCAGCTTCTTCAGCTGACAACATTCTTCTTCTCATTCATCCCTGCGGCTGAGAGCACTGCTGAGTGCACACACCAATGCAAGCACAGGGAGGAAACCTTTGGAGAGTGCCAGAGATCCTATCTCCTGGCACAACACCAAAATCAAGAGTAAGAATCTCTTCTTTCTCTAGATTTCTACAGTATCTCTTCACAGAACCAAGTAAACATAAAGTATTTTCTTACTGCAAGTTAATTTAAAATTCAGGTGGGAGCATGGGAAATGCAGCTGATTTTGAGAACAAATGAAGAAAGGTATAAATCCTAGAATATGCTGAGTTGGAAGGGACATACAGGGATCATTGAGTCTGACACCTCGCTCTGCATAGCGAGTTACACCACGTGCCTGAGACCGTTGTCCAGAAGCTTCTTGATCTCTGTGACCACAACCCTGAGGAGCCTGTTCAGTGCCTAACCACCCTCTGGGTGAAGAACCTTTCCCTAATATCCAACCTCTTGACAACCTCAGGCCTTTCCCTTGGGCCCTATCACTGCTCACCACAGAGGAAAAATCAGCGCCTGCCCCTCCTCTTTGCCTCCTGAGGAAGTTGTAACTGCAATGAGGTCTCCCCTCACTTTCCTCCTGAGAGACAAGCAGGGCAAAAATCTTTGAAAACAAGAGCTCATCATAATTTGGCCAATCTTCACTCACAGATTTTTTTAAAATACTTCTAGACCATATTCCAATGGTAGATGGAATTTTACAGATTCATATTAAATTTCTTTATACCTTCTGCCAACTTTAGAAAACATAATTACTATAAAGCATCAGACAACACAGAAGCTATCATATTCCCTCTCCTCTTCAGGTTTCTTACCTCTCCTACTGGATTTTTTGCTCTAGTAACATGTAAAAATAACTGTAGCTACAAATCCCATGATTAATTATCTTTAGGTACCTGACAATCTACTTAATTCAAAATCCCTACAGACCTGCCATCTTTCTTTCCCAAAAGCTGTTTGAGATGGGACTCTTTCTCCATCTTAAAGATGACTTTATGAATAGCAGCAGTAGTGTGTATGACGTAACAGTGCCTAGAAGGAGGTTTTATGAGTTGGAGTCACTTTTATCTTCTTGGTTCCTCAGCAGAGGTATGTGATGCCTGCACACTCTCCTGCAATCACAAGAGGAGAATGTTTCAAGAGAAGATTTCAAAGCCTCAAATCTAAATGGTTTCTCAGTCAGATCCACCTGCAAATAACACAGATCTGGAGAGAAATGGGGACTAATACTCATTTCTTCTCGTGTTCTCCATTGACTGACTTTTCTGACAAGCACTTTAGAATTCAGAATTTCCCCTGCATGTTCCCAGAGACACTGAGAACACAGGAGTAGCACCTGCACCCCTCTTGCAGCTCTGGGGCATCAAGGAAGGGCAGTTCCCAAAGTTCAGTTGTGTCAGAGCTCATAGTGGTAACACCTACCACCTTTGCTGAATCCTGCCCTTGCTCCTCAAGGGAAAGATGTGAAACACATTGAGGCAACCTGGTATGACCTCCAGGCAGCAGCACAAACACCAGCTTGGCTTTCTTATTATTCACTGCTGGTCATGGCATATCATTTTATGTGGAATCAAGGATATTACAGGGAAATTTTGGAAGATTTTTCCTTAATAAAAATAAAGCCACACCACCTCATCATCTTTCTGTTTTTGGAGTTAGAGGTATAAACATTTTATGTGCAGTTTCTTCACAAACCTGTGCCATAGCACTCGGATAAAGAATCCAGTGTAAACTACTGCTGTCATTTGGCACTAGCTTTTAAATTCAGAAATTAGCATTCTGAGGCACCTCTCTTATGACATGCATCACTGCCTGATACTCAAATTCTGGTTATACTTAACACTACAATTTGTTGAATAAAATACAAAGAAAATAGGTATTTTTAGTTAAATCTATACAAATCTAGATATTTACATATTGTTGTATAAAAATCTGTGGGTATGCCACTTTCACTTTATCTTAAACATTTGAGATGTCCATATTAAATTTTAAAATCATATTTTCTGGGCTATTAAGATAATTTGGAAAAAAAAACCCAAAACCCACAACAACGGAGCAATGAGCCTCCCTGGCTGTGGGAGGTCTGCCCCAGCTCAGCCCTGTGCAGCTGGCCCCACACTCTGACACTGCTCCCCATGGATGCTGGCACAGACTCTGGCATAGAGCACCCCAACTGGAGCAAAGAGGGTGCAGCTGTCACCCTGCTGAGTTTGCTGACCTCAGATATCCTACAGTTACTTGTAGTCACCCAAGGAAGTCCAAATACATTGGGGTATAAGCACAGCACACGTTAGCCTGAAAGTGAATGAGTGCAAATGTCAGTTCTGCACGGGCTTCACTGAGGAAGTTCATCAGAAAAAGTTTTACTGTTTTTGTAGGAAACAAGTACCTGTCTTGCAGGTATGATACAGGACAGACAGCAAAGTAATACACTTATTTACTAATAAGAAAACCTTTACTTTTCTTACTAGTAAAATATAAACAAAATAGATACTATTAACATGCATGAGTAATCTGCATAATTTTATGGATGGTAGGTTTGATATAGAGTGTTATTTGTACAGATTCCATGCTGACAAGCCATTAATTACCAGTTGTTAGTAGACGTATTTGCATAATCTTCCAGACTCTCTTGAATTTTGTCATCTCAATCTGACAAAAAGTAACTACATTTTTCTGAAACAATAAACGTACTTACTTCCTTTCAAATTAATCAAATAAACCCCAGCCTGTTTCCAGTAGCTATGAAGAGTCTCTGCAGAAGAATCAAAAGCCTCCCTAAGAGGCATTATATTTTTTAAATCTCCTTATACCTACAAACAATCACAATTTAAGAGACATCATTTAATGCTGGCACTGAGGTTGACAGCATTACGCCTCTTCTGCAGACTGAAGACTTCACTCTGGGCTGTCATGCCAGCACCTTCACCGTCATTTCATTTGAAGTGGTTTTAAGAAACAAAAACAACTAAATCAAACACAAACAAACCACACAAGGGGCTTTCTGTTGTACTGAATTTATGGCAAGCAATGATATTTGCAAAAGGAAAATGGGACTTCACATTTCCAGTTATGAAGTGCTATTAATTAACTGCTCAAGATGAGCTACTGGTGCCCCCGTGTGTTTAAGTGAGATTCTTGCTGTTGTCCTATGCAGGGTACGATAGGCCTGAAATTCACATTATAGGTTTATTCCCTTCTACTCCTCAGAAAAAGGAAAACAACTGAAAACCAAACAATAACAGGACAAAAAACCCCTCTTAAATATTGGCACAAAATTGTAAGCATGCAAGGAAAGGAAAAAATGTGTGGTCTCTTACTTCACAAATGCCCCGTCAGGCAGAAAAATTAACTTCTATGTTTTTTGAATGTTGAATGTATTTATTTTATTCTTTTGTTCTCTTTTAACATAGATGCAGTCCCCTTCTTATCTGTAGAAAGCTTGAATATAGCCCAGTAAGGCTTGCACAGTATTTTAGTGGTAAGCTGAACAGTAAGTACAGAAACACAGCTACTCATTAAAATTTCCTATTTTGCTTTTCGATGTTTTCCAGTCTTTTTATAGATGCTGCTAAGTGACTCCAATATAGCTTTCTGATAAGATGAATTAACAAGAAGAGTGAATATTATTAGAGAAATTAGACTAGTTAATACGAGTTTATTACTTTTTGGAATCAGGGGATGTACAGAAAGAGAAATCTATCAAGTGGCCAGCAAAAAACAGCTGCCCCCAAGACACCCCTTTCAGGTACTAAAAACATTTTCACTTGACCCACCTCATGCAGGATCTGTTTGGCTTCTGCCATGCTGTTATGCCATGCACCATCTGCTGGCTCTAGTACAAGAGCAGAGGGCATCAGCCAGAAAAATCCCACTTCTGGGACGTATTTGTCCTATTCCACTTAACTAGCAGAGTCCTAGCAAAGGAAGAGAGCTCACACTGCCTCTGCACCTCCCTGAACTTCACTGTAATTTCCTGGTACATTAAACTTTCTATCAGGAATTTTCTGGACACTACTCCTATTTTAGCAGCCTGACCTGAAGTAATAGTAAATTGACAAATGCAAAGTTAAGGATAAAGAAAAAAAAAGCCACGTGTTTATGGATTTTAACACAAGAAAAGGCAGAAATTTCTTTCAATTAACAAGCTGTGATTTTTTTAAAATCCATCAACAAGAAAACTATCTGATCATCATTTCAAAAAGAGGACATAGGCTACTAAATGTATTTTCTGACAAGTGTCCTTTTTTTTTTTTAGTTTTCTTTGGTATAGAATATATGACAGCCAAGTCAGCCTTAAACTTTTTTTTGGAGGGAAGGGATAGGGTGGGTCTGAACATTAGGATGGGAATAATCATGTATAGTTCCTTGCAACACATCCCACCCTCTGGGTTTTAGCATTTTAAAGTCAAAATAGAATGACTAACACCATAAAAAATATAGAAAGCTGAGATGGAAAATGAGCATGATCAGGAAATCTGCTTGTGAACTAACAGCAATAGTATTTCTGTTGTGTATTATATTATTAAGCTCTTATTCATGGAAATAATAATAACATGGGAAATGTTATTATAATAATCACTCAAATTTGCAAACATTTCATTATAATCAGGTTGCTAGAGTAAACTTGTTTATATTACAGCAGCCTAAATTTGTTTCCAAATTCCAAAGCCACAAAAATTAACTTTTCCTGACAGTATGTTGCTTGCAAGTGTACACATACAATGGGTGAATTCTTGGCTTTTTGAAAGTCAGTGGTACCTCTGGAACTGTGGCTCAGCTGAAGCTGATGGCAATGACAGCTCTCAACACTGCTGCAGGTCTGTGCTGCTGGGGCTATTTCTGACAAAAACCTTTTGTTAAATAAAACAATTTTCTGTAGGAACATACTAAATTGATTAGGGTCTAATTGACAGAGGGTTGTTTTTATACTGAAATGCAGTTATCTAGTCAAAATGAGAAACAAATGGACTCCAGAGCAGTCAGGGCCTTAATGATGAGAATGCAGGCATGGAATGAACTTGTTTCTAAAATTTTTACAGTGGTCACTGAAACCTGCAGTCTGAAAAGTAGTTGGAAGTCAACACTTCTAGCAACTCAGGATTTCTGATAAATAATAAGCATTTCATACCCAATTTTACTGTCCATTACTTTCAGGCAAAAAAAAAAAAAAAAAAA
>VZUA01031550.1:72122-82806 GCA_013401035.1 Horornis vulcanius
TTTTTTTTAGTTTTCTTTGGTATAGAATATATGACAGCCAAGTCAGCCTTAAACTTTTTTTTGGAGGGAAGGGATAGGGTGGGTCTGAACATTAGGATGGGAATAATCATGTATAGTTCCTTGCAACACATCCCACCCTCTGGGTTTTAACATTTTAAAGTCAAAATAGAATGACTAACACCATAAAAAATATAGAAAGCTGAGATGGAAAATGAGCATGATCAGGAAATCTGCTTGTGAAATAACAGCAATAGTATTTCTGTTGTGTATTATATTATTAAGCTCTTATTCATGGAAATAATAATAACATGGGAAATGTTATTATAATAATCACTCAAATTTGCAAACATTTCATTATAATCAGGTTGCTAGAGTAAACTTGTTTATATTACAGCAGCCTAAATTTGTTTCCAAATTCCAAAGCCACAAAAATTAACTTTTCCTGACAGTATGTTGCTTGCAAGTGTACACATACAATGGGTGAATTCTTGGCTTTTTGAAAGTCAGTGGTACCTCTGGAACTGTGGCTCAGCTGAAGCTGNAAGAGTAGCTCAGAAGAGTAGTTGGTGAATTACCACTTTGCAATGATTTATTTCATCATAAATACCTCATTTGCCATGAGGTATTTATGATGAAAACCCTGTTTTGCTGTGACATTCCAATAATTGTAAAACCTTTATCTTTCCTTTCCCCTTAGTTTTCCTTTCTATTATCCTGTAGAATTTTTTAAGCACTTCCACACAGAATTATTAGTCAGTGATAACAGTGTGAATATGTTATGGAAAGTCCATAGGTGAATTCTTCAGAATGTGAAGCCTTGTGCTGATGTTACTTAAAAATATATGCACTTATTTTTTCAGAATGAAATGCAAGTTATGATGGATTAGCTATCCTGTAATTCATGGTCTATATTTAAATATAGACTCATGATGAAAATTCACTGAATTATATGTACTTTTTTTAAAAAGCAGTATGAGAAAATACTGTGTTCAGTAATGTAAGACCACATTAACCTTGAAACTGCAAACAACACTTTCTTAGGTTGAAGTTTCTAATCAGATACTACTAGACATATCTATCTACAGATAGACACACATTACCACAAGAAACCAAAGAAAGAGTAAGTGATTACTATCCGAAAAACTCACCACAGAATACTCAGTAAAAAGCAACATTTGATGCAAAGGTCTCTTTCGCTTGCTTATTTCTACACTGACTGATAGTGTTCACCCCACAAGACCATTTTGCTTTTGCAGAAATTTCTGAATAGGCTGTTAAATATCCATGGTAGGCTTTTGGAAAAAAAAAAAAAAAAAAGAGTCAAGTCATCCTCATCTGAGCAAGAGGGCAAAGTTAAAAATGATAAATCAACTGGATTTATCACCTTTCAGTTTTACTTGGTTACGTACACAGATTAATTTTTTATTAAATAAAAAAAGGAGAAACAAAAAATATTTGTCCAACCTGCTGCTTGTGGAAGACTGTAGAGATGACTGGAAAACTAGCATTACTTCAATCTCACAAGCACTAGAAAACTTTTGATACTTACACAAAGAGATAAATAGTCTGATTTTGCTACCACTGTAATTAGAGAGTAACATCAAACAGCTGAGATTAGATATTTGCCAGACTTGCTTATATTTTCAAAGGTTTCTCTTTTTATAAGAATGTCTAGGGAAGAGAGGAAATGGAGAGTAAAATACCCACTTCTACCATCTGTCCCAATTTCTCTATGTATGAACATTCATAAAGGAGAAAAGGGTACAGACCAAATAATGCTCTTTAAACTTAGTCTCTGTTATTTAAATTTACAGAAGAACATGTGCCCATCAAGGTTTCTTTGGAAAATATATAAACTTGGGTCTGCAATTATCTGGTAGAAATGCCTATTCAGCTTTAATCCTCTCCTCGGCCTCCATTAAAGCAATTGTATCTGTTTGTCTAGGACAGTCTGCAGATCTGAATGAGGATAAAATAGAGAACACAGACTTATGAACTGTGGAGTCTTAACTGCACTGTGTCAGATTGATTTAATTCTGAGAGGAAGGTTGAGGAGTTCTACCCTGTTTTGATGTTCGCACATAAACAATAATATTTGGAGTTTTGTACCTTCAACCTCTTGCTGTCATGCCAAAATAAAAGCTGGTTTGTTCAGTTAAAATAGAAACACACTGAAACATTATCCCAATATACTAACATTTGAGCCAAATATTTTGAATTATTTATATAGCTATAAAAGACTGACTTCAAGGAAAACTTACACAGTGTGAGATCAGAGGTACTGGCCAAAAAAAAATGAAGTTGAGCCTAGAGTATTCATCCCTGCAACATGGTTTTGAGATGCTACTTGTGGACACAGGGAGAGGAGCACACCCAGTGTAAGGTTTATCCCTTTACCTCACATGGCACCGCAAAGAGATCTCTTCTGGTTTGCAAATGTTTCTAAAAATCCATGAAATTTGGGCCCTATAAGATAATATTTGTTTCATGTGAAATATGTATGTAATATATTTATACATAATATTCAGGAATAATTTAGCAAGCCCATTGTTTTGAAGCACTAGAGCTCGACAATGCCAAGACAACACAACTTTTTCTGCAAAGCCTGTACATTAAGAAAACCCACTACTTCTGCCAAAAACATTTACGTTAAGGAATGTGGATGGTGAATTTAAAACAAAGATGCAGCAATAACATGGTGAAGAAGTCTATGACTTTAAGCTCAGGATATTCTTTCTTTATATAAACAAAACATTAATTATTACCAAAGCAGACTAATAAATTAATCACAACTCAAATTAGAAATTAGCTACCTTCAATGCTCTGTGGACCAACAAGATTCGTAGCCTGGTGTGCTGGATATTCTACCCGGGGTCTGGCAATGCCCAATTGCTCCATAACCCCATGGAGGAGCCTCTGAATGTCTGCTTCAGTAACCCTGTCAGGTGTCCTAGGGCTGTGGCTAAAAGCTGAAGCCAATCCAAATGCCAGCAGAAATATCATGTTGCAAAGTGGCAACATAGTGGCAGCCACTTTCATCCTGTCAAAAAGAAAGGAATTTGATTATAAATTATGGTGGGGGGAAAAAATCCTATACACAAGGGTGGAAATAACATCTGATCCTAGTACTGGGCTTTACAGTATACTACCAGAGGTTCTAGGGGCAGCTGGATGTCGAGTAAACTGGAAACTGGATGGGGGGAGCCAGGGAGGGAATAGGGTGGATATGTTCTTCTCTTCTAAAAGAAATATTAAGCAGCGAAGTGCAGAAATCAATTTGCTGATTTGCATTTTCCCATAACAGTAATCAACAGTCACTGCAAACAAAATTAATCCGCTTTTTCATTTGATGAGAATACGTCATCCACGACACCATCCACCCCTCCATGTTTATTATGCTATTTATATAGCTCTGGTCTAAAAGCCAAGAACTCTTCATCCAGGAACTGTGTTTTCCAGGCTCTATTCTTGCATTGCCTGAAAAATCAATAAGGGACTGCCGAACAACCTAGATATGTTTTGTTTGCACCTTAACACAAAAGGTTTCCGACTTCAAATGCACTGTCTTTCCCACCTGAAGCAAATAGGTTTCATTTGTTTCCTTGAATCGCCTTCACTAAAAGGCTGCACAGTGTAGTTTAATTAGGGGAGGAAAAAAACCTAAAGCAAACAACAAAAAAACCCCAAAACACAACAAGCAAGTACCACTTACTGTCCTCTGATGGGCTGAATTTTAATCAAAATGCTTGTTTTCTAAAAGCTCCTTTCCCCCTCACATCAGAGGCTAATTAAAATGCATCACTTCCAGTCCCCTGGATAAACAAAACCCCCTCGAGTTCCCCTTGTCTTCCTTAACACACGCACAGCTGCCCGATTTCTTCACGCCAGACGTTTAAAGATGCTCCGATGGTCCAACCTCCGGCGCAAGGGGCACCTGGAAACGTCTTTGAGGCAAAAATGGCTGAGACCCCCGACGCTGGGAATCCCCGCTACGCCTGTGCGCGGCTCCCCCACCGCACCACGCTCCTCCCGCAGTCCTCCCGCTCCATCGGCCTCCGCAGCCTCCCTTTCGAGGGAAAACATCTGCTTCGCACAGAACATTCCCGCCGCCCTCCGCCGCCCGCACCGCCGCGCCCCTGGACAGCCGGGCCCTGCTCCCTTCCCTTCTCCCGGCCCCCCGGGCAGCTCGGCAGCAGCAGCACGGAGCGGCCGGGCCGGAGCGCCCCGCTCACCTCCGCTCCCAGCGCGGCTCCGCGGGGGCGGCGGCTCCGCGGCCGCGCATCCTCCGTGAGCAGCCACGGCCTCGCCCCGCTTCCCCCGCGGCCGGGCGCTCCTGCGGGGCTTTGTTCCACAGAGACGCAAAGCTCGTGTCGGGGGGACATTAAAAACCTCCCTTTTTAATTTAACAGTCTGAAAATAAAACTGAAGGGCTTTGGTGCATTAACGGTGATAGAAATGATATTGCTGAGAGAGTATCCATCTTCCTGCTGTGATTTCTATGTCTAGAATAATATGATAAATTGTTTACTTACGGGATGATAGTGTTACCTAACTGCAGATTTACAGGGTAGCAACACGGCAACCATCTCCAAGAACTTGCAGGTAAGGGCTCCAGATTAAGCAAATCTAGATACATCATCCAGAGCAGAGGTTACCAAGAAGATAACTACAAAAGGTCTCTGCTAAATGAAGTCTCTCATCTAACACAGCACTTGGTAGCTTCACAGCAAAATGGTAGCTTCTAAAGGTTATTTTATGTATCACACCTTCACTGGCAGTGATGGGAATGCATCACATCCCAGTTTAGTATAGCTACCCACAGAAAAACTCCGAGATTACACCCCATAAACCACAACAGTCCCCTACACTTGCACATGTAGATTATTCTCTTCTTGCTGGTCTCCTGTACATTATGCAAGCTGTAACTTGTAGGCTTAAGCAGTAGGGACTTGCACTTGGCATCTAGTGTGTCTTTTTGCAAAACATTATCAACTTCATATAAAGGGATGTATATCCAAACTGTTCTGCAACTCTAAAAACAGAACCTAAACTCAGACTTTTTTTTTTTCTGCTAGTTTTCTTTGTCAGGGCCCTACCAAATTCCCCCTAAGAATCTAAGTTTAGATGTTTCAAAATTAGCTTGCACGGATGATCAAAAGTAGCTTACTGCTGCATATAGGACACATGGTTAATATGTATCAAGTACTTTGACTGCTAACACAGCTTTGACAATTTCAGTCTTAGTCTTCTAAACAAAAATCAGTGTGACATATCACTATTAGAGGAGGGAGACCTCATTTTTTTTCCTAACACTGCCTTTTTCTCCTTCTGTCCTATTTCCAGCTCCTACCTCCCTCCATGAGCCATGACGGCTGGAAGTTGTTTTGCTCATCCTTCCATACCTCAGTGAGATGATCCAAAACACAGAGCTCTGGTGCCTGCTCAGCCTATTGCAGGACCTGCCAGCACCTAAAGGCAGGGGGTGGGGGGAGCATGTTGCCAAGAGAAGCAGCTTCCTCTCCGCATGGTGGTGAACGGCCATGTTCTTGACTTTGTGAAACTGAAGCTTGCTATTCTTAACCACAACACCAAGCAATCTGGATAAGATCTCCTCATGGCTGACTCCCTGGTATCAGATTTTACAGCAATGTAGCAAGAGTGAGGCAGGAGGTTTCCACAGATCAACCAATTCAACTTGCAAGTTGGTGGATACATGAGGACCGAGACAGGGAAACATAAAAAAAATACTCTTTTGATTAACATACCCTTTTAAGAAGTTCAGAAGACTACTGCTGATAAACTATGCTGAATCGTGCCTTTTGCTAGTTGTGAGAATTACCAACATGTAGCTAAGATAAACAAAAAAGACAGCCAGAACAGATTTACTTCTGGCTCCAGTATTTTCAGACTTACTAATTTTGGTGTCTTCAAGTCTGCATATAACAGCATAATCTAACTTTCCAAGTCATTATAGACCAACAAGCTCAGAAAAGGGAAAAAACAATGGTTTTATTAAAACCAAAAGTATCCAGTGCTTCAGCTCTAACATTTTGCCAATAAGCAATTCACACATATAAAAAGCTAATGAACGGTTTCAAGTGTTTACTCTTGAATAATTTTACAACTGATGACAGACAAACAGTTTTCATTCTAAAAGATGTAAACATTTGCTTGTGCAAATCAACCTTTGACACGCTATGGCTTCTTACAATTGTCTCCTGCAACACTTTCAGCATCTAAACTCAGCTCCTGCACCACTTAGTTAACATAATTCTACAGCTCTAAAAATAAGTTAAAAATCCCCTCTCATATTAAGATAAAACATTTTATTACTCATAACTGAAAATACTTGGTACCTACTGCAGAACGCAACACTGGATGAAGTTTTAAGACTTTTCAATTCTTGAATAAACTGCACATTTGTTTTCCATGCGTTCTAATAATTCTCCAATGTGTGTGCACACATGGATTATATTTTGAAATTTACCTACTCAACAAGTAAAAATGTTTTACTCCGATTTACTGCAACAAGGACAAAAAACATGGTCTCAAAAGAAATAAGAGCTCATATGAGGTCCAACTTAGTAGTATCAGGGGGTGCTACAATATACTTAAAACTAAAAAGTAAATAAATTTAACTACTGATACTCAGCATTAAAACACTTCCTTTCATATGTCTTTTAAATTTGTTTTAAATATTTGAGAAATTGTTTTTGAACTTGATAGTTAATCTAAATACTGCAAGAACAGTTTTGGGAGATGCAGCATGTTTTTAGAAGCTAAGATAATCAAAACTTGAGATCTAACACAAACATTTGTATTAGATTATTTATAGATTAACAGATTATTTTTGTTTATAAGTCAAATTCGTTTAGCTGAACTGACTTGCATTTACAGAAGTTTCAGTAAATGAAGAAAACCTCAACATGAAACAAATTGCTATTTGTACATCTTCACAACTCATTCATTTAAAACAAATGAAAAATTACAAATAAAAAGAGCTAGAAAAAAAATCATACAAATTTAGATTTTTCCAAAGGTTAATCAAGTTACAAAGAACCCATTTAGCCTTCACATTTGATCTTATAAGTCTACTGGCTTTGCAGTTGGTAGCAGTTTTACTTCAGATATTGGCTTCTTTGGAGAGCCTCTATAACGAACTCTTTCTTTTCCTGAAGCACTTCTTGTGATCACAGATTTTTCTGGGGCAGCACCCGGAATATTTATATTTGCATTAACTTTCAAACTGGATTTAACCATTTCATGATTGGTTAGATCTTCTAGAACAGACTTTGATGGATGAACAGTTGATTTTTGTTCATGGATTCCAACAGTTCCAACAGAAACATCAGGCTTCTCTGATGGAATTAATGGCCTGCAACATGATTTGGATTTTAAGTCTAGCTGCTTATGAGTTGCAGAAACTTGCTCACGTGTGCTTTCACTCCTGCGTGGCAAAAGCATGGAATTCCTTGAGGGTTTTCCTGTGCAGGGGAATAGGGCAGAATCATAGCTCAAAGATTTAACAAGTGGTGAACCAACAGCACTTGATTTAACCGTCTGAGAGCTTACAGACTGTCTGTTAGCCTCCAAAAGGGAATTCATTCTTCTTACAGACTGTCTAACTGGAGTACGTTGAAACTTCAGAGGTGGTTTAGTCTTGCTTGCAGAATTTGGATCATTTAGTGAAAGCTGGTTGAACCACTGTATGTGGTCAGAAACCTTCCCGTGGTCAAAAACCCTCCCATGGTCAGAAACAGTTGATGTTTTAATTAGAACTTTATCTGAACTTTCAGCTTTCAAGTATTGGTTGCCCATTTCATTTTGTGATTTAGGCAACTGTGAAGTAGGCAGCTGTCCTGCCAAAAAAGGTTTAGCAGTACCCTTGTCCGAATTACAGCACTCTACCATACAGTTTTCAGCTGTTTGTGAGTGTATTAATTCCTCCTTTCTTCCAGAGAAATCTGATTTGTATAAGTCATCTTTTGTTGGATTGTTCTCAACAGTAATCTTACCTTCCTTGTCTAGTACTTGAGGCATAGGAAGTTCTTCTGCTTTCCTTATAGCTGGTTTTGGGACCTGAAGTTCAATCTCAATAGCAGTTTTGAAGTTTCTTTTCTCCAAAACATCAATTTCCTCTTTTTTTGACTGCTGTTTATCAGCAGCAGAAGATTGATTAAATTGGTGCAACAGCTCTCTGGATTCTACATTTGCTAGATTTTCAGGAATTTCTTCTGCTAACAATTCTTTTGCTGAACTGAGCCCTGAGGGACATGGAGTTTCATTTAATATTTCACTTGCTACAGCTGAGAGGGATGATTTTTTATCACCTATCAAATTTTGAAGAATACTCCCAGATGCAGAGAAGGCTTGCTTAACTTTCAGTAATGTTTCTGTAGTTGAATTACTTTCATCTTCACAAAGCACAAGTTCCAAGTTATTGTCTTGTTTGCTTNTTCTGAAGAGCTGACTCCCATTTCAGAGTGTCCAGGCAGAATTTGCTCATTCTTGCTAATCACCTGAGAATCTGTAACAGCAGGACTATTCCATGACATGCGGTGAACTACTTTATTGTGACATTTTGGAGTTAGCAAGTTTTCTTCTGACTTGCTTACATTCCTTGAACCTTAAAATAAATACCACAGTGTTTAAGAATTATTTATTGTGATTTTAATAACTATAGACAAAATTCTTATTAAAAAATAATTATCAAAGCAGCACTGACTTTAAACATGCCATTATGATCTTAAATTTCAGAAATGTAAAAAAAAGTTATAATATTAAGTGAAACTGTTCATCTCCTCTTGTTTAATTAAGATATTGTTTATTAAAATACACTAGAAACACAAGCTTGTTCTAAAGCAATTTTTTTCTCAAAAAGACATTAACATACAAGTGACTTCTGACTTAGCTAGAAGCATACTTTTAATCCAATTGCGTTTAGACTTTTATCCATAAAGATGCTTTTGCAAAGGAAAAAAGAGTTTTCCCCATATAATATATTTGGTTAGGCAATTACCTTTCTTAGGGAATTTTTCATTGACATATGGGCTGAAGAGTACATCTCCTTTTGTACATTCAGTTCTGCTTTCCAAACCTTGCTGACTTGCAAGGCGCCTTCCAATATTTTCTGATCTATTTACAGCTGCACATCCTGATACAATATTCTTGAACAAACAGAAAGTGTTAATTGCTTTTATTGTAATTTGGAATCTCATTTACAGAGTTCACTTCAGAAAACCACTAAGCAAATCAGCCACAGCAGTCTTTTTTTGGCCATACTTCCTCTTGCCTTGATTCTCTGCAGACCTAGGTAGGGAACAGGCTCCCTGCAGTCAGGCAGACTTAATCATACTGTGAAGAGAGTGACTCTGTGCACCGGCTCTGCCAGGTCAGACACTCAGGAACTGTGAGACCCAATGATCAGAAGTCCAGTAGGTTGATCCCAATAAGTGGGCAAGCTCCCATCCAGCCACATGCTTGCTTTCCCCATTCCCCAACAGGACGAGGGAAAGAATGGGCAAGATGAAAAGGGACACATGCCACAGAATGAAAAAACCCAAACCCACAGAGGATGCAAAGGTCATCACTTACAACAATCAGGCCAATTCTCAGCAAACCTCTGAGCAGTGGCTTCTTTCCATAAATTATCCCCATCCCAGTTTTACTGGTGAGTTTAACATTATTACATGGCACGGAATTGCTCCTTGGTCAATTCAGGTCAGCTGCCCCCTCACTCAGCATCTTATCCCATGCCAGCCAAACACAGTATGAGCTGATCTGTTACTGCTATGCAAATAAACCTCAAGCTTCTTGTACTTCACAGCAAGCAGGTTCAATTAACACTGGGATCCCTCCATTACAAAATTCATCCTTCCTGCTCCTGAAAATCAGTGCCCCAAACTTTGGATTAAAATCTGCAGTCTAACTGGGTACTTACCATTTCTCTGTTGCTTTTCCCCAAACCAAATTTCAAGCGTAAAGACCTACGAACCATTTCTTTTCTGCTTATCTTTGGAGAAAAACAACCTGTTTTTCCTGATTCAGCCCTGGAAGGACACAAGGGAAGAAGGGACATAAACTCTTTAGGAGAGCAATGAAAACATTCTGACATTTACAGTTATTTCCTCCAGTTTTATTTATATTGCCTTCTTCCCCACCTTTTTTTAATAAGCACAGAATATCAGACCTTATTTTGTTTTGAGCTCAAATTTTGCAGCATCAGAAGATCTGGTGGTTCTAAGATTAATATAAAAATTTACCAAAACCAATAATTTTTGAGACAGATCAGGGTCATTATTCAAGGGGTCTAGATGCATCTTTCCAACTTATCTTTAGGTTTTGAGAGTTAATTACCTGTACAGTTTTTTCCTTTTTTTTCTTTTTCTTTTTTTTTTTTTTTTTCTTAGCCTTCTTCTTCTTAAACGTCCTGAAACATGGTNTTTGCTTATTTTCTAGAGTGCTGGCTTGAAACTACTTTGACTTCCACTTTAAAATTAAACAAAGCTGTTACTTGTAGCATCCATAAAAGTGGCTGGAATGCAATTAATTGCATGCTACAGATATCACTACCTCAAACAAGTTTCTACACTTGTCATTAGATCAGTTCCTCAAATTTAAGA
This sequence comes from Horornis vulcanius, assembly GCA_013401035.1. Taxonomy (NCBI): domain Eukaryota; kingdom Metazoa; phylum Chordata; class Aves; order Passeriformes; family Scotocercidae; genus Horornis; species Horornis vulcanius. The sequence goes on from VZUA01031550.1 coordinate 82,745, forward strand.
GCTCAAGAAGAAAAATTAAACAGTCTCATTATTATTTGCAGTGTGCTTTTTTTTTTTTTTTT
>VZUA01031550.1:82971-95258 GCA_013401035.1 Horornis vulcanius
AATAAGAAAAGCACTAAGTTCTAGAACACTCATTTCAGGGGGGAAAAAAAAGCAAGCAAAACAACCAATCTAGAAATATCCCTCCACTCTAACTTTAGTTGGCAGCACATTAAAGAACCAAATAAAAATAAAACAGGATTTTCAGAATAGCCTGATGGTTGGAAGCAGTCTAGTAGAACAAAGTGGTGCTAAAGCATTGTCAAACAAAAGTTAAATTTTCTCTTGAATTTTGAGATGTAGCATCTAGAGGAAAAACAAGAGGTGACAGGACACAAGAAAGAAGCTTTATAAAAGCAACAATTACATTTCACAGAGAGGTAAGATCAGCTATTTAAGCATTTAGGAGAAGGCTACAACTTTCAAAAGGCTGGAAGCACAGACAGTCTTCATGGATTTGTGAGACAAGTAAGAAACAGGAGTAAAACATATGGAGTAAAAAAGGTAAAAGGACATCAGGATTGCAAATATGAGAGATTAATAAAACAAAAAACAAAAAGGAATTTGGCTTTTGCTCAATCCATGTAACATGAGTCACCAATGAACATAAACATATTCACCAAGATGGCGAAGTAGTGCAAGGAACACTTCAGCAATGAACATCAATGACGGTCTAACAAGAACAAACAGCTCCAGTCTTACAATTAAAAGCCACAACCACTAACAACCACTTCAAGCAGCAAGGAAAAAGTGATGGCGCTGTACCTGATGCCGGTGTTGAGCTGCTGTTAAATATGCTACTTGGTAAAAACTCAAAGGCAAAACTATGCTTAAAAGATCGCCTCTTCTTGCTGGACAAGCCCTGAGAGCAATCAGTTGGAAGTTTCCGCTTGGTACTTGGAGTAAGGACCACTGGAGTCACTGATGAAAGGACTGAAATTAAGAAAATCAAACTTGCAGTAGTAGCTTAAAAGCTGGTAAGTTTAGTAAAGTAAATGGTTGTTCTGGGTTTTTTTTTAACTCTGAAAAAAAACTTGCTGCAAAAGCTTAGCCAGAGTGCATGCATTTTGAACAGGCAAAGCAATCAGTACAGCTTAGGGTTTGATTTTTTTTTTTGGTTGGGTTTTTTGCAATTTTAGAGCACCAGAAAGGAAAATCCAAACCCACACATCAATAAAACAATATAGGTATTAGGAGGAAGTAAATGTATAGTCATCTTCCATAAGTTTTAGAGACGGTAAGTGTGAAAGAATTTTAGTCCTCGCAGATTCATTCCAAAGATGATAAAATGCTGCACTACTGCACTGAAGCCTTAGTGGTTCATTAGCTAAAAAGCACAAGTTTGGTTGGGTAATCCCCACAGCCCACTACTGCAGTGATTGTAGCTGCTCCAAGAATTACAGTAAATGCAGTATCCTCAATAAATATGTATCTATATTCCATTTTAAACAATTTAAATTTGATCACTTACCTTCAACTAGGTTCTAAATCTTTAGTAAAAAAAATTGTTGAATATAGTTAACAAATCCAGAAGATACTGCATGGGCTTTACTCAGTACAAATACACCAATACCTACCGCTTCTGTCTTGTTGAGGTGTAGTGGAGGGTGTTCTGTTAGATTTAAATTTATTCAATGCTCCACTAACAATATCTGAAATGCAAGACACACCAAGCAATCAAATTTAAATCTGAAGCTTGTCTTGCTCTGTTTTCAACCCAAGTTAAACTTGTTATTTTTTTTCAGGGAGAAAGAAAGCAAAACAGTTTAATGGTTGTTTTATGTACAGAATATTATAACCCAGATCTTCCCACCAACATAGTTTTTATTGCTTTCACAATAGCTGAAAATCTATTTTCCGCAACATAAAAATTATTTTAAAAAAACAAACAAAAAACCCAACAAGCAAACAGAGCAGAGAACTACAATATACAAAAAACCATGCCATGGCTAAACATACAATCATACAGCCTCAATTTCAACTACTGTCAGGTTTAATACTCCAGGTACATGAGCTAAATAAATACCTATGTTTTTATAGCAATACATAAAAGATCCCTTTGCAGTGTATTTGAATGAAGTCAAACATACATGTTCCACAGTATTTCCTCTAAGTGTGTGCAGAACTGAGACTGTACCATTTGATTGTCCATATTCAGCAAAAAGCCCCAACTCAACCCTGTTGAAAACTGAAAAAACCCTCACCCAAAATCCCAGATCCATGATACCAGAATAAACAGTAACCAATAATACCCAATTCAGATTTACACTTCAAAACACAAATTAGTTACTCTAATTCAAAACACATGCAAAGCCATTTGCATCCCTGCTTTCTCATGACCTGACTTCTCAAAATATATATTCAAGTACCATTTCAAAATTAGCAACAACAACCAAACAAACCCTTTTAGCCTTGTGCAACAGGATCTGAAGTTGGCTCAACAAAAAGACAGAATATTAATTTGGTTACACAAATCCAAAATAGCTTCTTTAGTAGACAACAGACTAGAAAACTCCAAGTAAACATATAATAATGTGATTGATTACTGAAGTCTCATATAGATTTTGCAAATCAAACCCAACCAGTTTTGAAGATATCAAAGTTCTGCTTGTGGAAGAAGCAAGTACTTAGGATCAGACCACCTGACTCTCAGTTCTGGTTTTGGTTTTGAAAGTTTCACAAAACATACCTACCCCCTACACTTCGGTGCCGCCTTCGCTTGCATTCACTGGGAGATTCATTTTCACTGTCTTCGTGGCAGCACAGTGAAGGAGTAGATTGAAAGACATCAACACCTAACATTGAAGGAATCTTTTCCAAAATNTTACCGATTTCTGCCGCATGGTCAATAAGTGTTTCCACAACAGCAGCTTGCAAGCGAATTTTTTTTTCTGTACTAGTGGACATCTTTTCATTTTCATTCGAGTGCAAAAGGTTGGGAGCAAAAATCACTGCCAGATTACTGCTATCCATTCTGTTTTCATTGGATCTTAACAAGAAAAGGCTTTTTTAATTCAAATTATCAGAATATAAGCAGTGGAGAAAGAAAAGACCAAATAAGACAAATACAGTTAAAAAAAAGAAAACTGGACTCATTCACTGGAGTGCTTACATAACAAGATTAACGTACATATTTATGCATGCCAGGCCAGATAATTGCACAACTATGTTACTTAAATCAGGAAGTTATAGAAACCCTTCAGTTTTAGCGAATGCAAGGTATCAAATTATGAACAAAGCTCAAACAAAGTCAAGTCTCCAGTTAATTAAGTTTTCATAAAGAAAACCTTGGATTTATGAAATAAAAGACTATGACTGAATTTAGTGAAAGTTTTAAATGGCAAACCACTCACAGAAAGTTACAGCATTTGCCTGGACAGAGAGGTGGTTAAGGGAATTCAGAGCTGTTTACAAGCATGCCCTCTACACTGACCTTAGGGACACAGTTCTCAGAAAGTTGAAAAAGTATCTCAAAGCTGCAATTGTTCTGTCAGCCATCAAACAGGATAGCAACAGGGTTGCAGTTTTCTTCTCATTTCCAAGTCGTTGAGCTTTGAGTAGGCCTTCCTGCAGGTGAGGGGGAAGGATGGGTTCTGGCAGCTCTCTAAAGAACTGTTTGAGAAGCCCTGCAACATCACATGGCAGTGCAGCTGAGAGGCAGTTTTCACCTTGATCCAGTTTACTCTGAAATTTTTCATAAGAAACACAATTTAAAGTTTTCAACATATTGTCAGATTTCTAAATTTAGACAGTAATGCTCTAGCCCACGTCACAAGAGTCATATCTTCCCCATGGTTAGTTCCAGCCTCGTCATGTTTTACCCAACTACATTGTCTACAGTGAGACACACACATTGTTGGATCATGTGTGTTACTTTAGAGGTTTCCCATCTTCCCTCCACCAGGAGAACATTGCTAAACAAATATCCTCATAGCATCCAGTGTGCACAATTGCTAATGAGTTTGTTCAGTCCCAAACTATTCTAATCACCTGGAAGGCAAAATATTTAAAATAAAAAAAAAATAAAAGGAGGAAGCCTGTCAGCTTCTGGACTAGTTCTCCTATCATTTCTAAAGTAGGCAATTTTACCAATCTACTTCCACTATTAAAACTTGAATGTGACTGAAAAGAGTCCAAAAATTAAAACATGCCCAAGTGAAATGCAACTTATTAAGAAAAAAAAGAGCAGCTTTAGAGAATACCTTTAAAGCTTTGATTCGAACAAGAGATCCAGACTTTCTGAAGAGTCCCTCAGTATGAACATATTCTTCCAAATAGTCACATGTATCCACGAGAAAGCTGAGAAAAGAACAGTAACATAGTTCTGATGCTCAGGATAAAGCTTGGTTTTTTTCACGAAAATTATTTCACCATTTTTCATAAAACTTAATATATAGAATAATTTCCCCCAGTGACAAGAGTATAAAGAAATACAACTGAATAAGAGCTCTGAATTCCCTGTCTAACATCTGCGTCCCTCTTTTTCCACCTGGAACTATTCTTATAACCCCCAGAAGCTCTAGCAGGCATGAAACAAATAATTGCATTCCTTCTTCTGACAAGAGCTCAATACCATAAGGAGAGCAAAGTAAGTGCAAAGTCTAAAAATACATTGTTAATTTACCTTGGAATATAACCATATTCTGGCACAAGTGATTGTGGCAAGGCATGAAAAGATATTCCAAAGATTTTACCCTGAAATACAAAATTCAAATCATGTCATTCAAAAGTTGATATAATTATTAACTACATATTACAAAGCACACATTCCACAAGTAGATATAAAGGTAGTTGTGACAAAAAACAAAGTCTTTCAGATAAGACAGATAAGCGGTATTGTCTAGAAAATCACTGTTGTCTCCAGAGAAATCACTGTTGTCTCCAGAGGTCTAAAATTCTGCTGATTCTAGTTAACAGGTAACACCCTAGAAGATGGTGAAAAAGTAGAAAGCTTTTCAGCAGTATGTTTTAACTAACTTCTTGTAAAATAACAAGTGTTCCTTAGAGGACTTATAAATCAGTAAGGATATTAACCAGATTGTTTTGGAATCTCACCTCAGTTTTTCAAATTGACTATATCCTATTTTTCTTAAAAATCAACACAAGACAATTGAAATAACTTTTTTAAAAATCATTTTTTCTTCATCTCAGACACTGCAGATTTCTCTTTTGGGAAGGATTAAACTCAGTAGAACAATCTAGACAACTGTTCTGAACCCCATATTTAGCATTTGTTCTTAAAAGACTGATGCCTCCTGCCTTATAGCAAGACATTAGAGTATGTTACATTAAAAAAAAAAGTAAATCTCATCAGTCATTACTACTGATGTTCACCTATAGTATCTATAACTTCTACATCCCACAACTTCCACGTCATTTTTTTATATTCATGATTACAGAATATGCAAGCCAGCCCCTGTCCCAACCAGAAGACAACAGGGATCATGCCCAACTTGTTCTCAGAGGTGAATGCAAACTCTTAGTCATTCCTAGCTGAAATTCAACATGCTGTCCATGTTAGGAAAACAGTTAATCAGTAACTAACCCATTAGACCCAATCTAATCTGTCCTACAGAAAACAAACATAACACAGTCAGGAAGGAGAAGCAACACATCTGCCATTGTGTTCCAGGTTGCTACTAAAACTACAAAAAGAAAATTAACTCCAAGAGAACATTTTTTCTGTGTGCACAAGATTACATACTAGAAAATACCAGTGGTTTGGAATTCAACATTTAAAATTCCTAACTGATATGTTCACTTCACTAGGTTTTGTTTCAAGTATCAGAAGTGAAGTTATGATTTAATTTCTTGTTAACAAATAATAAAGCTACTAATAAAATGATGTCTGTTCCCTCATAACAGAAATAAAACATGTCTTGGCAAAACAAATGTTATTCTGTAGCTTTTCCTACCTTGCTCAGTAGCTAAGTACATTTTCTTCCTTGCCTACAATTTAAGCACTAAAGACAACAACGTAGACATCTTTTATCAAGACATACATATATTGTTCACAGTTCTTATTATCGTCCCTTCAAATGGAAAAGGAAAGACTAGAATTATATTAACTTTGATATATTAATATTTGGTATTGACAAGGGGAAGAAAACTAATTCTAACTTTACTCTTGCCTTCCCCGGCTCCAAACAACCCAGCTCAAGCAAATCTTCCCAACTTGTTTAGTTTATATTGACCAAGGATTACTGCAGCATTGTGTAAAGTCCTGTCAGCCTTACAGAAAGCTCAGTCTGACAATATTCAGCTCTGTGCCTTACCAGTTACACAGAGATCTCGTTTAGGACTTAACTGTGGTCCACACTTTACAAATCAAAAAGTCTACCAGAAGATCAGTGGTCTGAAATGGACCTCAGTGCTGGCACACAATATAATACCTCAGTTTTAAATAAGAGTCCTGAGACAGAAAACACTTTTTTCCTTCATCAAATTCACAATAGGCATTTAAGGTAATGCTAGAAATTTCACTCCTGGACCACTGGCAAGAGCTGTCTGTGCCAAAACACTTAGTCATACCTTGTACTAAGAAACCATGCAAATAAAGCCCTTCAAAAAACCCCAAAATCTAAGAAATCAAGTAAAAGACACACAGAAACTTTTAGAAACAACATCGTATTTCCAAGAAATAATACAACTACTAGGATTTGAACTCCGTGGTGAGTGACACCAGTCACAGTGAAGTATAAAAAGCTCTTGCAGAGGCGAGCGTGCGTGTTTCAGTGGCCAGCAAGTCCTCGGACAAAAGAGGAACACATCTCCTTCGCCATCTGGCCTGCCCAGCAACACGCGAGTCCCAAACTGCCGGGGCGGGGGCACCCAGCGCCACTGAGCCATTACCTTCCTGAATCATAACACGGCTATATAATGGCCCCTAGAGCACCTGCACGCTGAAGGAAAAGGGGGGGGAAAAAAAGCTCTTTTCCACGTTACAGGAAGTGATGCCCTGTTATGAGCTGGCAGGAGCCGCTGCATTACGGGAACGGCACTGCTGCCGGAACCAGGGCTCTCGGCGACAGCACCAGCCCCTGGACCCGTGTGAGCTTTGTCTCTGCCCGGCTCGGTGAAGCGGAGCCCTCTGAGCTCCTCCGCCCCGCTCACCTCCGCTGCCGCCGCTGCTGCCGGTGCCTTGGCGGCCGCCAGACAGCTCCCGCTCTTCACCTTGATCCCGTACGAAGCCCGGAGCTCCTCCAGCACCGCCAGCCGCGCCAGCCTCCGCCTCTGCTCCGCCATCCCTGCGCCCCCCACCCTGTCTCTCCCCCAGCCCGACTCGGCCCCGCCGCCCCTCAGACCCCGCTGGGCGCCATCGCCCAGCTCGAACCCAGCGCGCGGCCCCGCCCGCGCCTCTGATTGGGCCGTTCGCCGTTCGAAATCAGGCCCCGGCCGCCCAACGGCCACGCGGGGCTGCCCCGCCGTGCCTGTCTCAGTGCGCCGCCTCTTACCCAGCCGAGGCCCCCGCGCGCCGCCCGCGGGCGATCGCGCTGGATGCCTAAGGGCCAGAAGGGGTGGAACAGTGGGAGCGCCCTCGATCCCTCCGTCCCATATCCCCTCGATCCCTCCGTCCCATATCCCCTCGATCCCTCCGTCCCACATCCCCTCGATCCCTCCGTCCCATATCCCCTCGTCCCCAACAAGTGCCCGCCCCTCGCCCCCGTAAGTGTCGGCCAGCGGTGTTGAGTTTGAGGATGTTCAATTGGTTGGTCACTTAGAAACAAGTGTCTCTTTCTCCGAAAATAAGTTTCCAATAAAAACAGCTGCCCACCGCAGTTTTGTGTGTAATCTGGGCTCTTCCACCGTACCCGAGGGCCAGGGAAGGTCGGGTATCGGCACAGAAAAAACGTTCTCCCCGTCTGCTTCCATCATTGACGCTGCTTTCCTCTGAATTACCTGGGTTCTGTGCAGATCTGCCCGAGGTGATCCATTATTTCCATAATTTTCTGCTGACAAAGCCACAAGCCGCAATTTAAGTGGCTCTTGAACCATTAGTACCAAGTTCGGTACGTACTTTCTAAATTTGGGTTCCCTGGCCTGTTCTGTACGGTGAACTCAGACACCGCCTGCAGCAGGGTCATTCTGGGCTTTGCACTCTGTCACTATAGGAGGAACTGCTTCCTTTTGTCCTTGGTGGGGGTTTTTTGGTTTGTTTGTTTGTTTGTTTGGGTTTTTTTTTTTTTGGGGGGGGGGTTGGGTTTGGGTTTGTTTGTTGTTGTTGTTTGTTTTGTTTTTGTATGTTTGTTTGTTTGGGGAGTTGTTTGTTTTGTTGGTTGGTTGGGTTTGGGTTTTTTTCCTATTCCGAAGTAACTCTTCAAGCGCCAACCACAACACTACAGTTAACCAAATGCAGTCTTTTTGTGTATTCAGAAAAAAGCACCGTACCAAAAATAAGCTTTCCAGCTTTTCAAGTTTTCTGTTACCAGTTCTAAAGCGAGTCTTACTTCAGTGAGAGAAAGACCACAAAGCTTAGACACAGAATGATAAGTATTTTACAGTGCTCTGAACACTTAGGGACACAAAAGCTAGAGAATAAAAAGAGACTAGCTAGATTTTTTCCAAATGTCAGTAAAATGTAAATGGAAAAAAACCCTCTAACAAAACATATTGAAGAAAGACAGCAGCAGTAATAAAAAGCAGATTAGATACAAATTTTAAGTAAACCCCTGTGATTTTGATTATGGATGTCAAAATCATGTCATTGTACAAAAGTAATGTTTCTCTAAATGTGGTTTTAGCGTAACCTTATCATAAGTATTTTATTATCTGTCCTGGCATTGAAATGGCATGAAAATACAAAGTTTCAACCCTAAAATATCACTAAATATCTCTAAATATGAGAAAAATAAAAGTAAAGGAATCAAGTAAATAGATTCCGTAAAATGTAATTTAAACAATCTCTAGTCCAACTTAGTTTTTTGTAGTAACAATGAATTACACAAGAGGGAGCTGTGACTGGATAAATGTATCAGAACTTTTCATGATGAGTATTTTCTGATCAATATTCATTTAAGAAGAAACAAATTATGTAGTAGTTAGTATGTACTGGATTTTTTCTACTCAAAAACGTCTGTGTAATATTTTTACTTTTCACAGGAGATATTTAAAGTAACAGTATTATCCAAATTTTTTTCAACGCCATTTGTAAAATATTTTAATATTCCTTAGGTGACTATTTTAGCATGTTTCTGTTTTATTTGCAGGTAGAGACTGGAACAGGAAAAATTACTTTGCAAATAAGAACTATAGTTTTGCAATCAGTTGTAGCATCGCAACTCAAATCTATTACACTTGTTTGAAATTGAGTTAGGAAAAACAAACATCTATTTGGCTTTGTCCTGGGTGACTTTATGATGCTTGTATCCCCAATCATCTGCTCTGCTTATGCTGGATATTGAGTTGTGTGCTTTTAAAACTAGATCTGAGAGGGAAGAGAGGGAGAAGGAGAAGTGGTGGAATGCCTGAGGTAGTTGTATTCAAAAACATAGAGATAAGAGCTTTCACAAGAAAATTAAGAGAATTTTTACATTCACTAGTGCTATGGTCAGATAAGGTTTTCCAATGAAATTTTGGAACAGCTCTCTTAAGTACAGCAGTATACAGCATATCTTCTTTCTCAGGGTCTCAAGATCTGCCAGCAAATCTGCTCCAGCTTGGGCTTCTCCTTCCATGGGGCCACAAATCCTGCCAGGAGCTTGCTGCAGTGTGGACTTCCACCTCCTTCAGCCATCAACCAGCTCTGGCATGGGGTCCTTCATCAGCTGACTGTGAACATTCATTCCACCATGGACAGCAGCAACTGATGGACACATTGCCTCTCCTTGGTCTTCACATGGGCTACCAGGAGATTTCACAGTGCCTGGAGCACCTCCTCTCTGCTTCTTCACTGACCATGGTGTCCATGGAGCTGTTTCCTTTGCTTATTCTCAATCCTGTCTCCCACTACTGCTCTGCAGCAGTTTTTTCACCCATCTTAAATACGTTATCCCAGAGGCATTACAGCTGTCGCTGGTGGGCTCAGCCAGGGGCAGTTCCATCTTGGAGGCGATGGGCATTGGTTCTGTCAGATGTGGGGGAAGTTTCTAGCAGCTTCTCACAGAAACCTTCAGACCCCCTGCTGCCAAAACCTTGCCAGTAAAGGTTTCTTCTCTGAAGTGATATGTTTTTGATCCATTGATGCAATCATGCATTACTGAGACAAGACATTCATCTGAAGACCCGTGGTTCTAGAGTTTAACAGTAAATAAAATTTCCCTGGCAGGAAATAAAAGCTTCAGACTTGTATAATTCTGCACGTGGAAAGGAAATTAAAATTATTCTTGTATTACTCCACATTTATAGAATACTTGAGATCAAAAGTCCTTTCAAAAACTATGCATAAGGCTCAGGTCACCTGCTGAAATCCTGTCAGTTGCAAGTACAAAGGCATTGACTTGGGCAGACCCCGAGGCAAAAGTTAGATGAGACACTAAACATGTCTTGCGTCACAAACTTGTCACAAGTCTTCCAGAAGGATATGATGCCTTATTTATTTATTTACTTATTTATGGCCACACGTAAATTTTCACAGATTGTCACAGAGTTTAAAGAAATTACGTATATTCTCTAGTGTGACCCTGTTGTATATCACAATCCAGCAATTTGTGTACTAAGAGTACCAACTGATTGTTAGACATTTTTTCTAATAGGAGAATTGTGTGTTTGATTCTTTTTGGTACAAAAAAGTGAACATTGCATTCCTTAGAAAAGTCTGTAACTGTTAAGAAATTGTGTAAAAGATTAATTTAAACCTCTCCTCCAGCTGATAGTAAAGCAAGAATCTGAAATTCCATTTTATAGTCTACCCAGTCCTATAGACTTACTTTGAGGAAACTTGTCAGATCACTTCTGGAGCAAGGTTTAGAATACGGAACTAATTTCTAGTCTTCCTAGTTTCTTTTCCAATTTCAGACAACCTTTGATATGAGGTAAAATAGAAAGAAAAATGCCTCTTATTCTGGCATATCATTTGGCTGGTTCATATTTTAGGTACCTCAAGAACATAAAAATCAAAGAATGGGAAGTTTAGATATTTTAGTCCCGGGTGGAAAGTGAGTGGGGGTTTAAAGTTCCTCTTTTGGACTTGTGTCTGTAGTGGGATCTCAGGTGGAATGCAGCTGCCCAAACTCTATGAAGCACCCAATGCTTCAGTCAGATACACCATAGCATGTCTGAATTAGGAGCTGTGCTGAAGCCTTAAGAAGTTTAACTCCAGGCCCAAACTTGATGTTTTTTCTCTTCTGACTTTTGCTCTCTCCCTTTTAATCAGTGTGGGAAGGAGAGATGGTAAAGCAAGCAGTGTATGGGAAATTAAAATGAGAACAAAAGTCTGTCCAAATTATGCAACAGGGATCATTATGCTATAAAATTGCTCTTCAAATGTGGCTGTCATTGAGAGGTATTAAGATTTCAGCAGTTATTTTCTTGATGAAGACTTAATTTCTTGCATAAAAAGGTTTTTAAGCTTAAAGCAATGCCTACACAATTAATGTCCTTTGGTTTTTTGAATGTTTGAAGGGTGCTAAAGGATTTAAATGTTACCAGAGCATTGTTCATCACTACGTATCAGTAGTATCAAAGTATTGTCACAATAGCCTTAGAATTTTAACAAATTACAAATGTAAGACAAATGTAAGGTATTGCTAGGTAGAATGATCACTAGATCATTTTGAAATGGAATGTGCAAAATTTTTAGTTTTAGGAACCCGTGGCTCTTCAGCCTCCCGTGCTGACACACATGTATGTGGCTTCATTGTGTGAGCCTGCAGGCTTTGGAAACTGTCTGCACTTCCCAGCTAAGTGTTGTTCAGTAGTTGATCTTTTCTTTATTACATCTCTTCTAGCCTTATTACCTAAATATTACATTATGTTTATTTTAACTGTGTTATCTCTCTCTTCACCTTAGATAAATGCTAACCAAATGTTTTAATGTAACATACAATCCCCCTAAAATAAACTTGAAATTTCATGTATGAAAACTGATTCTTTTAAAATATTGTCTTGTCTGCTCATCTATTACTTTCAGTTATTTCAGAAAACTGAAAAAGGTTAAATTCATTAAGAATGAGAAGGCAAAAACTCAGAAGAAAAAAGAACAGAAAAGCTTCATGAGACAGCTAATGAAACATGCAAATAGAACCTACTGCTGTATACTTAAATCTCTTCCATTCTTTGTGATCTCTGGAATTGCACTGTTTTTATCATGACATTTCCAAATATTTCAAATTGCCATGCTGGACTTTTTCAACATCTTTACTGTACTAAGAAAAGCAGTTCTAATTATATATATGTATATCTATTTTTATATG
>VZUA01031551.1:0-10670 GCA_013401035.1 Horornis vulcanius
TGTTTTCAACCTCTTCTATAGTCTCTGTTAAATTCCTCTATACTTGTATTGGGAGAGACAGTGAATATATCAACCACTATCACCCCCACATCACTTATGATGTTTCATGCCTCTGCTTTATCCCTTCATGCAGGGGCTTACTTCCCACTACTGAAGAGTCCTGGTTTACTTAGCTGGTGCTCACTTGGAAGTGATTCAATACTGTGATAATTTTTGTTGCCCTTCACGGAATGGTTTTGAGCTTTAACATTTCCTTTTGAAAATGAAGGTACCTGTGTTTTATACAACACTTAGGATGTGAGCAAACTATAAATTCCTAAAATGGCTTTATAACATTTTCTGTTATTGTTCTCTATTTTCTTCTAATGATCCTTAACATTTACATCTGCTTTTGACTGCTACTGAGCACAGAGACTGACATTTTCATGGAAATATTTATTGTAACCTCAAGATCTTACTCTTGAGAGGAAATGGTCAGATAAAAGGCCATAATTTTGTATGCAAAGTTAGGATTTTTCTGTCTGTGCATTCCTTTCATATTTCTACACTGAATTTCACCTGTCATTTTATTCTCCAGTCATTCAGTCTCATAAATTCTTTCTGTCAGTCTTCACATTCAACCCTTGCCTTTGTTGTTAGTCCTGCTATGAATAATTTTACATCATCAGCACCCTTTGTCTTGGCATTGTTCCTACCTTTCTTCAGATGGTTCATGAATATGTTGAACAGCCCAGGTGCCCACTCAGACCTCACTAGGAATTCATTGGTGACCTTCCTCCACCACCCTCATGCCTCCAACTATTTACTCAAATTTTCAATTTCAAAAAATTATTCAGCAATAAAAGGACTGTCTTCTTATTCCATTACTAAGTTTTCTTAAGTGTTTGAGTTTGCAGGGGGTTTTTTTGTTGGTTTTTTTTGGGGGTTTTGTGGAGTTTTTTGAGGGTTTTTGTGGGGGTTTTTTTTGGGTTTTGGGGTTTTTTTTGTGAGACAATCTGTTGAATACCTTTCAGGATTCAAATGGAGTCTGTTGACCAGATCATCACGTCCCCAATCCCACTGTGTTCCCTAAAGAACAGCAGCAGATTCATATGGCAAAACCTCTCCTCATCAAGGTCATGTCAATGATTCTGAAGTAGAAGAGACTTACTCAAAGTGATATCCAATGGGAACCCAGCAGCTAATTAGGTATAACTTAGTGATCCTCCTTTCCAGTATTTTATGTATCCAGTCAACTGTGATCAGATGTCAGCTTTTGACAAAAGGAAATCCCCCAAGCCGCCTGCTCTTCTCTACTGTATGAAGATCATTTGTATACTGAAAATTAATAATCCTTAGATCATTATTTTGGTCTATGACTTGGAAATATACGTATATCCTAAATATTCCTACTGCCAAATACAAAAAAAAAGAAGTTGGAGTTCTTTTTCTTGTAGGAATCTGTACATTGATACATCACTGCTAGTCAAGCTCAAAGCCCCCATCTAATAAAAAAAATTAATTGTGAAATTTGGATATTTTTAATAAAATTTCTCATTATTCTACATATAATTGCTCTACCACAAGCTCAGTACCTAACTAGCAGATGTGACAAAAAAACTCCTTGAGCAGGTTTCACAAATTGTTAAAAACAATACCTAAGGAAGACACATTGGTACTAAGCAGCTGTGTTCTGAAATTGGACTTAATTTAAGTAATCAACAAGGCACTTACTGTTATAGCATGCACCTGTGTTTGCACAGTTCTGTTCACCCATATATGCTTTATCCTTGGAGATAAAACCTGCTACTAAGGGAGAAAGAGACACGCAGGTGCATGGACTGCAGCTCACTGGCAGCAGCAGCCAGGACTACTCTCTGAGGAGATCAGATAATGTAANCCAGACCCCACGGCAGCGAGCTTTGCTCGGGTCTGGTGCTCTGGACCTGTGGGTGTTGGCTGCCCGGAGCCTTCACCCTCCAGGCCGGTGTCATCGCCGGCTCCAGGAGGCATTTCCTGGCCCATCTGCGGGGCAAGGGCGTGGGGGGCGAGGAGGCAGCAGCAGGAAGCAGGCAGGACTACTCTCTGAGGAGATCAGATAATGTAACGTGTTAGGTAGGGCTCATGGACAACAAGGACTTGTTATTCACACACAATTCTGCCAACTAACCTGCTTTAAACTCTTTCTCAAAAGTAAAGGATCATTGGAATCTCACAGGAAACAGAGGTTTCTTGAAAAAAGAAATTCTGTTTGGGAACTCCAAAAAGCTCTGAGACACTCAGAGTGCTGTATTTCAATTGTGGTGTTCAGATTTATTTTGTTTCATATCAATATTTGAATAAAAATAATAAAATAAGCATATATATAATGAATTATTGACACAAAAATAAATGCCAAAAAAGTCTTTGAAGCAAAATATCTGACTTTTTCCCATTAAATATTTACAAAAAACCCCAACACTTTCCTATAAAATATTCTTATATTAGCAGAACCTTTTTTTTCTAGGAAGATTATTCTATTAAAAAACCCACAGTGAATTTATTATCTGATTACCTAGGTTGTCTATACTCAGCATCTGAACACCTCAAAATCTTTTTTTTTTTCTGTGATCTTTTTTTTCCTACCCATGACAAGCACTTTTCATCCTGAACTTTAATTATTTGCATTTTCCATGAGGAAGAATATATTGGGATGCTCGACCTCTCAAGAAGGCAGACAATAAACTTCCTGCAGGAGTCTAGCTGTAGAAAACTGGCTGAAAAGACAAAGAGGCAGGATTAATCTTAGCCCAGTAAGTGATTTAGAGTCATTCTTTGTTGAAAGACAGACATTTGGGAGCCAGTTTACCTCCCATACCCCAAGATGCATTGCAGCCCACCCATCTCCCCTTGCTTCACAGAGCAGCCTACACATATTATTCCAGGTGCTCTGATATTAATTCCTGAAGGTCTGTAACCAGAGAGGATCTATTCCAGATGTGCTGGCAAGTACCAATAACTCCATTAGTGTATGGAAGAGCTGCAAATTAGAGTACAATTGAATATAGAGCCCAGCGCTGTCCCTCCACTCCAGTAAAATGTCCCTATATCCCTGGAGAAGAAGGGCTCAATTTTCATATTGCTGCTGAACTAGAAGGGAGATAATCCATGGAAAGCACTGAATCAAACCTAGACGCACAAATTAACATTTAGGAAAGGAATAACTTCTGTTGCCCGGAAGAGAAGCTCTGTGTGAAATGGGGGAAACTTAACTGTGAAACTAAAATCTCCAACATTGTGACCTTTGGGTTCTAATGGTTTGACAAGATTTAAATATGACATGTGGCATTTTTTGACTTTCGAGGTTTTATACTAATCAAAATTTTGCAGTATGTTTAATAAGCAAGATTTTACAGGTTAAAAAAATTTTCCTTGAATATAAAATATTACACATTTAGTGTTCTTTGAACTTTACAATAAGGAATATAGAACTCCTTTATAATGGTTCAGCCACATAAATTGCTACATCTGGTGTATGTGACATATTTTTAAAGGCTGTAGTTTATGATTACCATACAATTCCTCACACATTTATAGTCAAAGCTCTATCAGTGGTGTTCCTGTATATTCTTCAAGGCTGTATTACTTTATTTGGTAGTACTTCTACATCTCAATATGCACCCAGGAAGCTCAGTGACTCAAGACCAGGTAGAGTGTAAACTTAAAAAGGGTGGACAAGGAATTCCCCTGGGCTTCCCCCTGCCACAAGCGTGTCTCAGGAGCCATTCCAGGAACTGGCTGTTTCTGCTGGCCGCCTATCTAGCCCCAAACATCACTTTCATGAGACAGTCCTCATAAAGTTTTTGAGTGATACCTAATTCCTTGGAGATAAGAAGGGAGTTTTTAAGAGTTTCTATGATTCTCTTTATTACAAACTTGGACCCAAATCAGAGGAAGCAACTCTCCCTTTGGAGTGTTCTTCAGCCGTGAAGGTACAGAGACAGGGGCAGCTTCAGGCTTTCCAGGGCTTGCTGCCCTGAAGGGTGTCAGAGCTCTGGCTTTTCAAAAATGTCACAGCTCCCTAAGGAAGCTATTTTTTTTTTTTCCAACACCACATTTGAAACATATTCTACCTCTCTGCCAGTAACCTATTCACTGGAAACAGAGTGGGAGGGGCTGTTCCTGGAAAGGCTTAATACATTTCCTGACAGCTGTCACCTCATAGTTTTCTGAATGGAAAGGGTTTTTTTTCACTGTACAGCCGCGTGAGGTATTCCTGAGAGGGCACGGAACTGGTCTTGAGGAGACTCGAAATGACATTGTTAAAAAATCCATCTGTAAGAGAGGCGCTGCCTGCCTTGGTAACCGGAAAAGGAGAGCTGCCCTGGGAGCAGCGAGGGGCTGGGCCCGCCGGGCGGGGAGCGCTCCTCGGCAAGACCACTGAGAAAAACAGGAGCCGATGCCTTGCTCTGCCTGCTGCCTGTCCTCTCCCAATTCCCTGCCCTCCCCAGGGAAAGCACATAACTGGGGAAGTGCAGAGCTTTGCTCAGCTCATTGCTGTCTCTTCCCTGTCCCGGGGCAGGCCTGAGAGGTCTGGCAGAGATGTTAAATGAGGCTGACTCCACAGAAGGTGCTGGGGAAGGCAGCCTGAAGCACAGACATAGAGCAGCCTCTAAAGCACCTTGTGAGTGAGGGACGGTGAGAGCTCAGTCATTACTCAAATAAAATACTGCTTGAAACCACTGTTCTTGCATGCAGTCAACTGTGTTTAATTAGGAAAATAATCAAATAGGTGTTATTCCTAAGATTAGCTCTAGGATATTCTTAGACAGGCAGAAAATTAGAAGTAAAATGTTTGCATGCAATTAGAACAATTTGTTCTGCCCTGGCTGTCTAAACCATCATTCACAATGTAGCTGAGCTGCCAAGGAGCAGCAGGATAGAAGCACCAATTGATCAACAGATGGATTTAATAATCATTGAGAGTGAGATTCTCCTAGGAAAAATATACTTGAGGCTTAACACATCAGCTGAACATCAGGTCTCATCTCAAATCCTCTGGTTGAAAGATGGATTTCCAAATTGTTATGTCTCCCTGCAGATTGCCAGTGCTGAGAGAACTGGTGACAGCAGAAGTGTTGAGCCTGCCTCACAGGCCCCAGCTGCTGCACAGGCATCAAGAGACATCAAGAGATGGACAACCTCAAGGAGAAGGGCTGGCTGGCAGCTTTCACAGCCCTCTGGCAAACATGAGCATGGTACTATAAATGTTGCTATCATGAAAACACAAAGCTGAGGATGAGCATGCTCTTCAGTCTTGTGTAGAGAATTGATGGTATATAAATACCACTATAATAGCTTTATAGATGCAACTAGTCAAGACAGACATTAATTTCAACAACCATTGTATGACCTCCTCAAGCTCAGTTATTTCAGGCAGTAAAAAGTCTGCCTACCTAAAAGCTGAAGACAAATTTCCCATTGTTTTCAACCTCTTGGGTCAGAAACCCCTTCCCTTCCCTTCCCTTCCCTTCCCTTCCCTTCCCTTATAAAGACTCAAAATATTAAGACACAGCATTCAGTTTCTGATTTTTTCTTTGGAATGTACCCAACTGACCTGTATCATGCATTTCCCAAGGGCGACCTGCAGTTTCTTTTTCCTGAATGTGCACTGATGGAAAGCATCTGTACCTGTCTCCCCAGCATCCTGTTTTGTGTAGTTATTCTGCCCTTTGCCTGCTATAACCACACACCAGCCCCAACAGCACGTTGCAATAAATAAAGGGGTAATAATGTGAGAGAACAAAATTCCTTATGGCTGAATGCCAATACATTTTATGCACATCTAGCCTGTTTATTAAGTCTGATCACTTATATATTATGTTTACATTTAACAGACCTGATTACTCTATAAGATACGTTCTTCATTTGTGTTCAGACTCTCTTCTCACTTTTATTTGCACGTATGTTTCCTCCAATTATATTGAAGGAAAAAATAAACACATTCAGTTAATTTGCAAAACATGTCATTCAGTAATAGTACAGAGCCTGCACCATAGCATCAGAAACTAAATAGTCCAGTGGCTTTGTATTTGCATAGAAAACCTTTATTCACTGTGTAATGCTGCTACACAAGTGGCAAACAGGAATCTGAAAGCAAGGGCTGAAGGTTAAGGAAGAATAAAGAGAATATTAAACATCATTGGGCTCCACTGGAAAGGAAAATGTCAAAGGATATAAAAAAGAGAAAAATCATTAAGAACAGTGTCTGCTCCTGTGACTATCTGTCAAATATTCTTGAGGATCAGGAAGATCAGATGGAAGGAAGATTCACAGCCATGTTAAAAGGAGAACATTTGGAATGGATGAAGAGCTTTGTAAGGAGTAAGTATGCTCTTCTACTTGAAAAGAAGAAAATTTATTATTTTCTATTCAGTTAATGATGACATATGGTATAGAAATAAAGTTTCAATAATGATCAGCATCTGCATTCAGCCCTCCTTGTGCACTGCTGCAGCCGTCGTATAATTCCAGGAGGCTCCCAAGACAGCCAGGGTGCCCTGCTCTGTCCAAGCCATCCACTGTTAATGAAAGCTTTCACACTGGTGAACAGAGGAGGCAAAGTCTCTTTGGAGACATCTGTGTGTTAGAAAGTGTATAAGATCTAAAAGAAGTGAAAAGTTGAGAATTCAGACAGAACAGAAAGGAGTCTTTGGGCAGTTTTCTGAGGGCACTCAGCTGGAAGGCAAGGCAAGCTTCTCAGAGGGAAGAGTCATCTTCAGAGGCATCTGGAAGAGGGGGCTGGCAGGAGCTGTATGAACGAGTCAAAGTGCTGCACCTGGGACAAAGTAACCAAGGGCAGGATCTGTGTACCAGAGGAGCATCTTGCTGCAAGAAACCTGGGGGTCCTGGCAGACAACAAGATGAGTGTGGATCAGCAGAGAGCCGCTGTAGCACTTAATGTAAATCAGCTCCTGGGTTGCATTTGCAGGGGCATCACTAGAAGTATAGAGATATGATCATTCTACAATATTTGGTGCTGATTAGGCTGCATCCAGAATAGTGTGCCCAGGTCTGGTCCCCACAACTCAAGAAAGATGCAGACAGACTGGAGAAGGTCCACAGGAGTGCCATGAAGATAATAAAGAATGGCTGAAGAACCTGTGGTATGAGGAAAGACTGAAGAAGTTAGAGCATTTATTTGTGAAGAAGAGAAGGCTAGCAGGGACCTCATCACAGGATCTCAGTACTTAGAGGGCAGCTGCAATGGTGAAAGATGCTCTCTCTTCACTAGGGGCCAGATGGGGAAAACAGAAGACAATGGGTATAAGTTGTACTGGGAGAGATTTCGTCTTGACATAAAAAAGAATTTTTTTACAGTCAGAACAATCACTGGAGCAACCACTCCACATATGTGGTGGAGTCCTCACCACTGGAAGTTTCTAAGATGAGATTGGACAGGGTGCTATATAATGTCAGCTAGGATTCCTTCCCCATGAAAGGTAGAACCAGATGATCGTTGGAGGTCACTTCCAGCCAGGGCTGATCTGATTTTGTTGTGTTCTGCAGTGCTGGAAATAGCAAAGCAACAACCTCAGGCCCAAACTGTGCTAGAGTACCTGGGAGAGAAGAAGAGGTTCCAGTCTTTTCTAAATCCAGTAAACAACAATAAACAAGCAAAAGAGAATAAAGACTCAATCCTCTAGCAGGGGAAGGGATAAGAAGAAAGGCAGCGGAAAATGAGGGACTGTGATGTTCTTTTTCAAGCAATACCTAGAGACAGCCTCCCATGTAAATTTACTGTTTGAGGNTAGCCTTAGGAATCCATTAAGTATTTCTAATTCAGTTATCTGACAATTACACTGAACCTGCATGTTGTTTCAAATCTTCCCCAAAACAATGGCTGTTCATTTCATGTGTATGTTTGGTACCCCACAGAAACAAAACGCTTTAAAAGCCACACTGAAAAACTGTTGAAAATATTAAAGAATCAGTAATAAAAAAACAGAAAGCAGAAAAGTAATGTTATTTTATTGCAGACATAAGTTTCTTCTGAAATTCGATACTATTACACTAGTTACTACCCTAGTGATTGGAAAGCACTACTTCCCTCATGAAAAATTTGCCATACAAAAAACCAATATAAACAAAAGATGTAATTGATCTCATGTGACATTTACCATGTAAAAATGAGCCTGTTCCAAAGCAGAGTAGAAAGGGAGAAACTCTTCCACAGACAAATATTTCTTCTCCCTGCCTCAGACATATCTCTTCAGATGTAGCATGCTATCCTGGGCCAGCTTCCTTCCTTCCCATCTCCACTCCACTGGCTACAGAGAAATCTCTCTCAGATCACATCCCCAGTTCCTGGATGGTCAAGTTGAGTGAGATCCAGAATGCCTTGCCAATGGTTATGAAGTGGGCAGGCAGCAGAAGCTTCATTCCCATGAAGCTGCTCACGTGCATGTAGGGGAGCCTGGGCAGAGGAAAAATACAGAAAAAACCCTGAATATTTTACTAGAGTTCTGCAGGGAAATCCAGACCAGGAGATCTGCCTGAGGTCCCAGATTAAAAGGTCGGAGGCATTTTGTTTCCACTGAAAACTCTTGATAAAGAATCTTCTACTGAGAAATTGAAGGTTCTGAAAATCATTTTCTGAGCACCATTTAGCATAAGCCTAAATATTTCTAAATAACCAAAAACTCTTGACAAATTTCTGTAAGAAATAAATTTAATAAACTTTAATACTACATCCAAGGAAGGAGGTAGCAATGGTAGGGGTTTTTTCCTCTCTTTACTCTAATTTGCCTGCAAGAAACTTCTACCTGGCCCTGCCTTCCACAATCTACTGCTATTGTTTTACCCTTGGATGAGATGTATGCTAAATGTCTACAATCAAAGCAGCAGAAAATAATCTAAAAAATCAATAGAGAAATTGCAGAACTGAAAAATCACAAGCTGCTACCCTGTAGTTTCACTGTACACCATTTGATACCTTTCCTTGTACCACCTTATTGCTTTTTTTTAAGGCCTGTCCTAGCAATTTACAATCCACAGGGCTGCTGAGTTCTGTGGAAACATTAATTTGCCACCTCTTCTAGGCACAGGCTTTGTCTTTACTCCTGGAGGCACACAGGGTGCTATGAGCACTATACAAATATTATCTGAGATAATGTAATGGCAACTCCTCTACAAAAGGTGCGTTAGGGTGGATTTAGAGTTCTCCAAATGTCTTCCATCACAGTGAACAAACAAGTAACACATTAAGCAACCAGTTCTCAGCCTATAAAGGACCAGGCTTAAGGGATTACCCAGTACCATCACATTTCTCACTGACACCAAACACTAACGTCTCCAGCACACATACACATTTGATTCAGCAATGTTATCATCACCCTCAGTGCACACATCAAACAACTGAAAAGGACCAGCTAGTCATTGATACCTGAATGAGCCCTGCAACATCAGCTGGGGTAATTGAACACCTAATTCTGGTGCTACTTCCAAGGTGATAAAAAAACTAAATAGTGGAAGAGATGTATAGAGTAAAATAAAGCTCACAGTCAAGAAACATCAAGATTCTTTATTGAATTAATTGTATTGAACTACCAAAACCAAAGAGCTCACCAAGTTCCATCCATGCCTGAGGCCAGTTAGAGGAAACTCAGACTAAGACCAAATCAATTTATTTTCAGCCAGGTCTAAATTTTTGAACAACAAGTGCACCACAGTTCTGGGCAAACAATTATGATCACTAAAATGAATGCTTTAATCCAGTGACTGAGGGCTGCACAAAATTGAAGGAAAATATCCTCCACATAAATTATGTCTCTCCCAAAAGACTCAAGTGTTTGTGCTTTAGTCGCATTTTAAGGACCTTTTTATGGTACTTTGATGGTGTAAAATAGGTCAAGGAAAACCTCTAAATTAGGAAAACACCAGGCAAAGAGCTAGGAAGGTCCTCTTTTGCCTCCTCCCTCTCCCGTCAGCCTACAGCTCCCAGAGGAGGTCCCTGCTTAGGAATATACTGGGGGCTCTTGTCTCAGGATTCCATTGTGGCCTCAGGTGTCTGTCACCTCCCAGGGAGCAGACATGGGTGTGCAGCAGCATCCACCCTGTCCCCATGCACACATCCACAGCCAGAGCTGCACAAAGCCATTTTTTCATCCTCTTTGTGCTCTTCCCTTTGTGCCCTTCCACAGCCACATAAGCCTGGAATAACTCCATTACTGCAGCAAAAGGGCAGCAGCATAAAACTGAGTGTGAATGAGGTCAGACGAGTACAGCTCTCAGCTAATGTGTAAAATGCACACTCGGTTTCATATCACTGATTTGATCCACCATTCTGCGGTTACGAATCAAACTGTTTTTTAGGAGCCTGACATCCAGAAGCAATATTTTAAATCAGGGGAAAAAGACCATCCAATCACATTAAGGAAATGGAGAACATGAACTGAAATTTAATATCTAATTACATTATCCATATACCCAGTATGCATTCAGATTATAAAAGTCTTGAATTACTAAAATATAGTTTGCAAGAAAAGAATCCTGGACTTTGCTTATTCACAGGCTAGGGAATGAGAGTCTTCATGCAGAAAGAAAGGAGTCACACAGTATTTGCACTCACATAATGAACCTGGCTTCTGAAATAAATAAAAAAATCATGATGGGCACTAGATCTTCCAATGTTTCAGACAGGGAAAAAGGTA
>VZUA01031557.1:11631-39020 GCA_013401035.1 Horornis vulcanius
AAAAAAAAGAGTTTGACCCACATTTTCAGACCAGCAGATTGGGCAGTGGCAGGGATTTTAGGGGCTGGAAGAAACTTTGAAGCAGAGAGATGACAGACTAATTACAAATTGTCCACCTAAGTAAGTACCAATAACCTAAATGTTCATACTCTTTCCAAATACACCTATTATAATTCTGACTAAGGGGATATGTACTCTTTTCTAGACAAAAAAGCAATAATTGCCTGGGTTTTTCAGGAAAATATCTTGAAATATGTTTCTGTTTCCTTTCTTTACCCTGCTTTTCTTTTCTTCTAGTATGTCATACTGTTTTTATAAAAGATTCTGTAAACTGCATCTCTGGATTTAATTCATAGATATTACTAGGAAAAAAGGATGCAACAGTAATAACCTATAGTAACAGGGACACCTGGAGTCCAGAAGGTACCTGTTGGGAAGAACAAGTATCATGGACCAGCTTTCCCACCATGTGAGGAGTCTGTTCCACATAATTTTTCTTTGTTCAGATTTGTCTCAAAGTGACCAGATTCTTCTTAACTGAGAAAATTGAACTGAAAAATCATTCTCAGCTCTTGTTTTAATACAGCACCAACTGAAAGTGGGAATGTATGCACAAAGAAACCTTCCATTTCTTCTTTTTTTAAAAAAATTCCTTTTTAATCAAAGCCATGCTTTGGGGTATTTTGCTTATATGACTTGAGGTTTTTAACCCTTTGAAATATGTAAGAGTGGAAAAGAAAGAACATTTGAATTTTCCTAACTTTTCCCTTTCCATATTTTCTTAGTTACATCACTGCTGTTCTTTTAAGTGGTTTGCTCAGCAGAAGACGTTCTTTTTCAAAACCTCGTATTTGAAAAATCCAGTCTTTTTCTTTGTTTCTCCCAACATTCCCTCTTTCTTTCCCTAGTTTGCATTAGCAGGGATAAAGGCTTTGCTGAAGGAACAAAATTGTCCATCACAGCCATGCAAGTGAAAGGGGCCACATGAGTGAAATGGGCTGGAACCTGGAACATCCTTTTCATGCTGGTGTAGTTAAAACTGGCCTCAAAAGAAGGGGTTTTCGTCACTTAAGCAAGCAAGGCAGATGGAATAAGTTCAGGAATCTCACCAGCTCAGTGGTGCCAATTTCACTTAACTAGTCCTTCAAGTAGAACCACACATTAGCAACTTTGAATTTTCTTCCATTTCCCTGTCCTTACTTTGTGGCTGAGAACTTCTTGCCAGACCCACAAGGTATTTAGGCGGCCATTTCCCATATAAATGTCCAACTTGACAAAGTGAAATCAAAACCTTTTGCATCCTGACGAGCTATATCCTTCCTTTCCTTTGTTATTGTGAACTGCATTTGGCTTTTATGGCATTTATTTTTCAGAAGAGGATAAAACATTTTATCACTTATGAAAATGTGGTTACAATTTGTATGCAGCTCTATAGAATATTACTTGGAGGTGTAACTCTTGCCATGCCATTTTCTGAATAGTCTTTTTACTAAGTGTTAATGTGAGTCCCAGCAGGGTGCAGTTAGTAAACTTATGGGTGTTCAGAAGCATTACACTAAAAGCTGTATTAAATGCCAGAGCCTGCAATTAGAAAACATGTAACTAATGCTTGCTCATACAAATTGTTTCTATTGTCTGAGTTATTTGGATGCAGATTTGAATCGAGGACAATTAGGCTGTGCCCTTTTTCAGACCCTGCACACAAGTATCTATACACACATATGTACTTACACATGTATATGCACATATACATATATGTGTATCTATGTATGCATGTACGCACCCTCTAATGCATCCAGAATTCCAAATTTGGTTCAAACTCCCTGGCTGTAGTTCTGCTGCAGTGCTCAGCAGAAGAGTTTAAGATGATTTATCCTGCAGGAGATGCCTACACTGCTATTGCTCTGTAGGCTGCTTCTGTAGCTTCTGTAACTGTGCTCTCAATCCCAGATTTATCATGTCAAACTTATGCCACCTGAAAATGAGGAGCCAGGCATTGACTGAGTGACCCTCTTTCCATTTAACTGCAGAGAAAACTCAGACTCATGCTCAGGTACCTGGAATTTTGGTTGCTGTAGCTTCCTAAGATTAGTTGTATTCCCGATGACACGTCTGAGGTTCCACTGGAAATCTTTGCTGAAGCTAGACTGGAAACAGGATTCCCAAGGGCAAACTAGCAGCCAAGCCCTGGTACCAGCTTTTCTTTCACGTAGAATGAATCTGTGCAATTCAAACTGTAGTTTTTCTGTCGAATTCCTGATTTTCTTAAATTAGGCTGAGATTAGTTTAAAACTAATTTTAATCCATGGCCCTTTAATAGTTTGTCTTAATCTATATAGCTGTAGAAAATAGAAATTAAAAAAAAAAACACTCAGCAAGGACTACATTTTAAGATTATTTGACTTTAAGTTACTGAATTACATCTGAAACATTCTCTACCATAGCTTGATTACACTGCTTCATAACGTACATATATGAAGCCTGTCTTTATTCTATAAGATAAACTATTATATAAAAGGGTGAAAAAATCTAACTTTAGTGAATTTCTTTGCACTAATTTGTCACTAACTTTTACACAGGCATCCTCAATATGCATCACACCTGTTGGCTTTGTGGGCTGGAGTCTGGAGTTATTAACACTGAGAAATAAACCCAACTGCTGTTTTGTTTCACTGACCTTTTTCTGAAATGCTATTTTACAGAATTGTTATTTTGCTATTACTGTCTGTGAGTGATGCAAAGTGAGCAAGAACTCTCAGGTCCTCATGGATATAGTTTATTTCTAATCTCAGGTGTGACATCTTCCCAGTGTCACAAGTACTTTGCTTCCTCAGGTCTCCTTACTTCCTAGCCTGCAGATAGTGAACCTGCAGAAGGAGTGTACGAAGGGGTAAGAGGAAAGGCAATAAGGATCTTCCAGCACATTAAATATATGAAATAAATGTATAAAGGAGATCAAAAGGATATTTCAGAACAGCATTTGTAAAATTGTAAGGTTTTAATGAAAACTGTAATCGAGGAAATAATTTTTCTGTAAGAAATATCAGTGTTTATTTAGACAGCAGCAGGAGACAGTCTGCCCAGAATGTCTAGATCTTGCTTGGTATTGGAGTTAATCTTGCAACAAACCAAAATTTAACTCTTTTTTGTTAAGGGTGGGGTGTATGGGGTGGAAGGTGGAGATCAGCAAAGAATGAAACCCTCAAAGCTTTGACCTTTCACAGAGTTTTCTTGAGCACTCTACTACCTGTTGAAACCACACAACCTTGTGTTTTTAATTGGAAAAAGGACAGTACGTGACTATGTTTGTCTGCGACGGCATTTTGATGGAATGTGGGATTTGTGGGTCAAAGATGGGTTTGAAGCTATTTCTGTGGATGGCACCAGCTGCTTCTTTGACAGTCTGGCACCAGAAGGGCATCTGTACCAGCAAAGAGCTCAGCTCCCAAAGCAGCATATGTCCCCCTTCTCATCCCACCACTGCTACAACTATTCCCTCAGCAGAAAAGGAAAACAAGCCTGTCTAAGCAAGCCTGACAGGTGGGGCAAGGATGGAAGCAGATAGGCAGACTTGGCAGATATGCACAGAATCCTTGCTGTGTCTTAGTTAATGCAAGACTTTCCTGTCTCAAGGAGATTTGCTTGGCTGGAACTTTAGATATCATTAATAAAAAAAAAAATTAAAAACAAACAAGCAAAATAATTGAAATAAAAAAGCCCCACCACCAAAATAAAATTAGCTCACTTACAGTAACAGGGGAATTGCAAAGTGCAATATTTTCCAGACACCAGGCTAGGAAAATGTGTTGCTGTTTTTTACCCTGAAATCTCCAGGGACATCAACACAATCAGCAGAAAGCAGCTTGGTTTTGCCTTAAAACCAGTGAAAAGGGTTCCCTGGTAGGCAGGGTTTCTAAGCCTTGCTAGTATTTCTCAGGACAGGTAGCAAAGCTTGCAACAGATCAACTAGTTTTCATTGCAAAAGCCCTGAGTGTACCTCAGGGAACATGATACCATTTTCCTTTTTATTTCCTAACTAGCATTACTTAGGACAGACATTTATCAAATTTGTCTTTTAATGGGCAAATGCCACTAAAATGATCAGATACTAAATATCAGATACACATATCATTTTGGAAATGCCATTAGAAGTTTTTTTCTACTCCAGGCAATAATAAAGGGGTGAATTAAGTTGAACTTCTGCAATCAAAGCAGGTTTAATCACATTCGCAAGTAAGCCCAATAGGCTATCCACTATCTCTGCAGGTGCAAAAGGATTCTGACTGCCATAAAGCCATAGGTTTTAGTGATTGATTTTCCTGTAAACAAACAGGAAAATGAAGCTACTGTATTGACCTTGAGATTTCCACCTACAGACGTTTTATAAATATTTGGTGATACCTAAAATGTACTTTGACCATGTGTTTATTATAATATACGATACCGAAATGAAAAACAGAATAAACTCCAATTACTTCCTAAACATTTTGCCTGATAAATCTGGAACACATTAAAAATATTTTAGGAATAATTGAAACATTTCACACATTCAGCATTGATGCAGCATTCTTTTTTATATCTAAACCATCTGTGTGCTACCCAGTGCTTGTCAGATGGGCACTGTGAAAAGGGTCCGCTGATTTTCTGGGAATTGTTCTGGCTGAGAAAGCATTTGACCAGTATAACCACACAGGTCACGATTTATTAGCCAAAGCAGCACGTCACAGCACACAGGCAGGTATCCAACATGAAACTCGCCTCAGAAAGCTGCAACCCCTACTGTTTTCCCCTGGAACCTAACCCAGAAAACATGACTTGAGGGAGGATCCAGCAGAGGAGTTTCATGATCTTCTGCTGTTTCATGGAAATGCATTTGGAAGCTATTTTTCTGGGGTAATCCATCATGAAATAATCATGGAATAAATGTGTCTTATATAAAGATTCAACTATTCCTCCCTTGGCCTCTCTGTCCACTGCAGTGGTCACTACAACAGTGGTCCTCATTCTGCCTTACACAGACAGACTATCTCCTTCCCATTCCCAGACCTTACCTCTATATTTCTGATTATCATATTAACCTTTTTAACCACAGAACCATTCTAGGAGTTAATGGATAATTGATTATTTGTGATGATTTCCACAGTCCTTTTCTGCTTCCTGTGATATAGTGCCCCATCCTGTAAACATAGCTTGTACAGTTTCACTTCTAAATATAAACCTGCATTTGGCTGCATTTGGTTACACCCAGCAACATTAATGAGCCAGATCACCTTCACTCACAGAGGTACTGTCATCTTTACTGCTTTCAAATCTATGTCATCTGAAAAATGTATTAGCAGTCATTTCTGTGGTATTTGGGATTTAAATACAGATTGTGTTGTGTGGAAAGGAGAAAGGGGTGGTTTCCCTTTCACAAAGTAGCCATTCATTGATAGCTGCCCATAAAATATCTATATTGAAGTCTGGTAGATACTTTCAAAAATGCTATTTCTTTGAATTTTACAATCAGTTGACTGGTTTGTCTGACTTTCATTTGTTGAAATTATTTTTCTGTGATTAAAATCAGGTTGACTTGACAAGCTCCAGCTTCCCTAAAGTCATAGTATTCAGGAGAGATTTTCACCTCTGCCTTCAGTACCTTCATTTCACTCTCAAATGAAATCTAGGGTAGTCAATTTTCGTTTATTTGGGTCATTCCTCTCACTTTTTTTCTTAAATTACATACGTAGCATTTTCTACCCACCTAAAGTATAAGTAAGATCCTTAGCTGCTCCTCAAGATATCTTGGGGACAGTTAATCCAGCCTTTCTGAATTGAACAGAGCTAAGCAGACTTGCATTCTTTCAGTTTACTGCTAGATCAGAAAACATTTCATCAGCATCATATGATATTCATACTTCCTCCAGCTTTGATCCACCAGAACAGAGATACTTATTGAATGCATCTGTCTCATAATGTCTCATTACTAGGAGTTTAACCATCAACATTTAGTAATGGACTCACAGAAGTTCCTTTCATACCTCATGTAAATTTATGGAAGGCATTTTTTTGTCTTAATGGGATTTAACCTCTCTTCCCCAAGGCAGTGTATCGGAGGAGAAGAAGCTGGTTGCTACAGTTCAGGTTGGGAAGGCTCTAAGGAGACAGAGCTTATATGAATCAGGCTTGAGCAAAACCACCGAAATACCTGAGAGCTGCTTCCACAGGAAGTCTTCTGGAGGAGATTTTGGGCAGAGCAGTCTTACAATATTAGGGCTGGGTGCCAGCTGTAAGGCTCTTGTAACACAGTTTTTAAAGTACCTTTTTTCTTCCTAGTGAGCTGACAGGTGCCTTCCTTCTGATCACACAACCTGATCCAGAACACAGGATCTCTGTGCTCCCATGAGGCTGCTGCTTGTGTTGCTGAGGTCCTGGCATCAGCAGAAGAATGATGACACAAAAGGATGCCGTTGCCTTAGAAAGGAAGAGCAGGGCAACCATGGCTTCATCTCATCCATCATGCTCAGCAGACCATGATGCCTCACCCAAACAGGCTGTCTCAGCTCCAGCCAGCACAGGTGAGATCGTCTTGCTGCCAGCTCACCCCAGCCTCTCAGTGCTAGACAGGTGGCTCAGCAGCCTCCGAGTGCTATGAGGAAAGCCAAGGATTTGTTGGCTGTCATTAGGCCACAGAGATCAAGACACAGCTGGAGCAGAGGGAGAAGGACCAGGAATGTCTCTGTGAAGACCTCTGGGGCATGAACAGCGCTTTCCCCCAGCTCAAGACTTCCCAACACTGGCACCACAGCACCTGGTGCCAGTTCCTGGGGAGGTTGCCTGACAGGCAGGGCTCTGGCATGGCACTCCAGACAATCCCTCATGGAGGTGTTGGTGTGATGCCCCTCACAGTCAGTGCAAACGTCCCCTGAAGAAGCTTTTCCAAGCAGCCTTGGGTCTCTCTGCAGTGTGGCACAGGTGGAGGCAGAATGGAGCATTTGGTACCATGGCCTTTTCCACATTTTTGGTGGCAGTCTCTCTTCAGTCACCCCTTTCACTAGAGCCCCACCAGGACCTTCTCAGTAACCCAGCAATGAACCACCTCCCTAGGTCAGGTTCCATGTACAGAGAACTGAGCTGGAAGAGATAAAATAAACCCAAATCCACCCATCTGGTGCTCACTGCAGGACCTCTGCCAGCATGGAGTTCCACTGGGATCCAGGCCTTACATGTTATATTTTCTGCAGATATTCTTACAATTAAAAACAGGACTACAAAGGAATCTGGGAGGGAGTTCTTGGCAGCATGTTGAAAGCCCCTGAATAATTTTTTAAAAGAAGATTAATGTAACTGTTGCTGATACCTCTAGGGAAAAGAACAGCTCCATTTTGCAGCAGGCTGTAATTTGTAAATTGAATCTAATACTGCCACATAAATAATACTGCAGAGATTAAATCTGGAGAAAGGTGTGAAATGAGGGAGCTACAGCATCTAAGAAGCAAATGCAGCAAACACTTTTACAGTCACTGCAGAGCAGAATGTATTAACAAACATTTCTATTGTCCAAGTCAGCTCTCTACTAAATGAGAATAACATGCATTTTATATCACAGGGAAAGTGCCAAATATTGCAAATTTTTTTTCTATTTCCTCAGAGCTAGCCTCTTTGGTCTCAATGTTGCAGTCTTGTGTTATTGTTCCAAGAAAATCTTTGGGTCCTCAATGTATTCTCTATAAACTGTAAAAACTCCAACTTAATATGAAGGCTTTGTATTTTTCTTGTCTGGGATAGAGGTCATGAAGCTACCAGAATACATAATCACATGAAAACATTACTGTCTCTTAAAAAAAGAAGAGCAAAATGTAAAAATATCTTATTTTTGTCCTTTCATCCCTTGGCACCATGTGACATGCAGAAGCCTATGAACAAGCCTGATCCCAGAGTGTGAGATGTTATTAGTATTTAGAACACTCTTGTAATACTTTACTTACTGTAAATAGTTATATCTACTAGAACTTATAACTAGTAAAGGAAAAAATAGACCTGTATGTGCTGTTAAAGCAGTTAAAACAGTAATTTTCTGAGATATTAGCTGAAATTTGGTCAAAGGGAACATTTCACAGGCAAGTATTCCTTAATTTCATCCTATGATCTAAAGGTTTCTCTTTTCATTTGCTGTGTGTCCATCACCTCTGTCCTTAAACTTCCAGGCAAATTTCTTGTTTGGCACATCAGGGTAGCAGCTGGGTTATCTCCCTTCCTATGAGTTGTGATAACATCTGGTCCCTTGCTCTGCTCCAACCTGCTCAATATCCATAAATAGGAGGGAAGGGCATCAGCATTGGCTGTGAAGTGACCAAAGGTAGTTTTCCAGCTTTGTCATGGACAACAGCCTTGACTCCCAGAGTAGCCTGTCACTGGGAGTAGAGTGTGTGCAGGGTGATGAGCGAGTTGAATGTTGTACTCTTCATTCTATTAAGTCAAACAGACCATCTGCATTCAATAAGTCACAAAAAAGTCCAAAAGTTTCATAGGTCTTTGCCTTGTTTTGGGCAGCTGCCATGTTCTGGCTACATTTTTTACTCCTGTCAAAATATTTTTCAATGCATAGCACTTTAGGTTTTCTGCTTAGAAATGCTTGTGTGGTACCAGCCTCAAAAAACTCAAATTCAATAAAAATGTTGATGCCATTTTCTATTGCTATTTCTATAGTTTCCTCAAATCTGTGAAAAGATTGAAAATTTCCAACCTGGAACAGAATTTTTTTTTAATTCTGGGGATTTACTATGCTTTTCCTTTTTTTAAGGGCTGAAAGATAAACACTTTCCACACCCAAAGCGCTGCCAGTGTTTGGGTATTGTCATAAAAGATCAGAAGTCAGAGAGTTTCTAAACATAGACAGTATTTAACACCTCAGAGGATGTCCAATGTAACTACTAGTTGCAAATAATGCTTCACCAACAACCCTTTGAATCTGTGCTTTCTTGCAAACTTTCTGTTGCTTCTTGCGAACATCTTGGATTTTATCTTTTTTTTTGAAGATGAAAACAAAACCCACATGGTACTTGGGCAAGAAGCCATTTCTTTCTGGATTTTTGAAATGCTTGAAGTCCCATAACTTACAAACATGAGAACAGCTGTAGTGGGTGAGATGAAGGGCCTGTCCAGCCTAGTATCCTACATCTAATGGTATGACAAGACCAAAGGGGAAGAGTGAATGAGCAAAGCAAATGCATGTGGTACTTCTCCTGTTCCTTCCAGCCGCCTACCACCTGCACCACAAACATTTCTCATGGCAGATGTAGAGATGCAATTTTTATTAGTTTGGTAACCTTTGTGGGGATACAAACACAAACGGTGGATTGCTTTGTTTTTGCATGGATTCCAACTGTTCTAATGAATCCAGAAAATGGGAAGGAAAAAGAAACTTCACATAGGATGGGAAGGGACTCCTAATCCAGGCTCCCCAGCTGTGAATTTCTATGGAAAACTACTCAATTTCTTTTTTAAGATGAGGTGACATTGCTAGAGCCTGTAGCAGCAATACACAGATCATGGTTTACTTGAGGCACGCTCCTACGATACCTTTTTTTGTGTCCCACCCTTCCCCACTCCTCACCAGACTCTGTGTTAGCACTGTAAGGTTTTACCTCAAATTTTAATAAGAGGGTTAACCAAGCAGCTTTTTTTATCTGAGTTTGGAAGTAGGTAAGAACAGCCCAGTGGACAGGCCATGACTTGTTAGTCCATTATTGGTATATGCTGCGTAGCCAAGGAATATTGGCTCCAGTGGCTCAGCCTACATCTTCCTATGGATAGTTCCAGGGCATGGGAGGAAGTCTATCCATCTATCCTTTCTCTGGTCCCCCAGGAAAAAGGCCTTTATTAGCTGTGGCAGGGAAACCAAACCTACTCCCCTCAACGTGCCACCTCCTGGTTGCTAGAGCTGCTGGGGATCAGAGGGTGGGATTGTCTTGCCACTGTACCTCCCTTTCATACAGTTAGCAGCAAGAGGCATTTGGTTATTCTCCAGCATGGGATTGCCTGTTGTAAGTGGTCGTTAGACAGCCAGACAGTCCTCGGGGGAAAAGTATCATAATTGTTCCTGGACATCTAGATGGAGTGTCTGTCATCTAGCTTCACTGATCAAATCACACCATGTCCTCAAGAGGTGAATATTCGTTAAAGACTTGGTTCTCACTCTCTCAATGTAGAATCACTCTTCATCTCCCCACCTCCCAAAAAGAAAAAGGGGGGAGGGAAGGGGGGAAGAGAGAAGAAAGCCATGAAAATTCAAAGTTCATCTAAATCTATCAACATGTGCATAACGCATGTTTGTGTCTATTAACCACTGCTGGGGAAACACAAAGCCACAATGCCATTATGGAAAAGACAACAGATCATTCCAAAGCCATATGGCCACCACCATTGATCCTCACATCCAGGAATCAATGAATGATCTTGACTGGTAAGAATGTAGAATAAGAGCCAATATTATAACTGCTGCTTCCACAGACTGTGGAGAAATATACTTGGACTGTAATTCAAAACTGCAACAAAGGGCACATGAATGTGCTATCAGTATTTGCTATCAAAGGATCTGCTCATGTGGTGTGATGTGCTCCAAGAGTGATTACAGCAACATTTAAAAAAATTACATTGCCCTATTTGTTCCTTAATAAATCAGTTTTTTAACAGAATCCTGAGTGAGTTGAAACCTGAGTTATATGGACAATCCTCCAAACCCTTGATGTATATGATTACATATATTTGGGTAGGAATACGTGTATACTGAATACAACAAGTGGATGTAGGATTCAGCATCTTTGTTTTGGTGCTTTCATTGATGCAGAAACCAGATAGGGAATTTCCAGCTAGCATAACAGGCTCTAAATGTCTTCAACCATGTTTATAAGCTGTGTTAGAAGGTAGGTGGTCTCTGACATGGTCTTTAAATGCAATGGGCCAGATATTCAGCTGGTCTTAATTGTGACTCTTCTGTCTTTGAGAGAGCCATGCCAATTTAACCCAGTGCAGGATCTGGCTCAGCATGTCCTTTCCACAGTGTCTGCTTAATCTGTGTAAATCCGAGTTAATCTAAAGTAGCTTTCAGTATCATTTAAAACGACCCCAAGGAACAAACTTCTCTTTACAAGGATGAAATGGCATCCAGAGATATTTCCTTATAAAATGAGCCTTCAAAAGCTGATCTCCCACTCTGCAGAAATATGCAGCAGTCTTCAGTTCTCAGCTGGCACAGAGTTTAAATTTGAATCTCTCAGTGGACCATTCAAGAAAATTTGGATTTGTCACAAAATTTTGTGTGATTTTCAGTTTAAAACTTCAGATAAAAAGATAGGAAAATGTCTTGTTACAAGGCACAGTTAACCTCTTCAGGCAAGACTTACAGCAATAATGAAGTGGTAACACATTCCCCTTCACTGACCTTCATGGGTTCTCTCCGGGCTGCAGAGACTGTCACTCCCCTCTCAACTTCATAAAGTTCTGTATTCCCACTGGGTTGGAATTTACATCTTTTTATTATAGAAGGCCTATGGGTTTTAGGTTTTTTTCTGGCCTGTCTAGTTCAATCTACTGACAAGCTCAAGTTTAATTCCCTGTCAAGCTCAGCATGTTTTCCAGAGCTGAATGAGGAGCCACCAAACATATTCTCTTTCCTCAGCATTTTGCTAGTTGGCACAGCCACCCTTGGGAAGTGGGACATGAATTCAAATGCCCACTGCTCCTGGGAGTGTTTTCCAGGCCATGAAGTGTTAAGGAGGGGAAAGTTTGGCTGCCTCCCCATATGTTAAAACACTGAACTGGATATTCAGTCTGGGATTTTTTCCTTCCTGCCTGAAGGTTGTCACAGGCCAGAGATAATTCCCAGAAGGCAAGGCATCTGCAGCCACCTTTTTTAAGGGAAAACATAGTGAATCTGTATTGACATGATCCTTGCAGCAGCACCCTGGTGACGCTGAAGCAGGGCAGGAGAATAGATCCAGAGGCTATTTCCAGGGACTGTTTTTCACGCTGTCCTTGGGAGAGAGGTTGAAAGATGGGTTGCAAAATTCAATTTCCAAACACCAGTGATGTAACCCAATAAACTTGTGAACCTGTGGAGTTAGGAAGAGGTTCCTTGGATGTCAGTGATACCTGAATATTAGACACCAGGCAGGTAACACCTGTGGTGCCAGGGGCCTGTCAGCACCATAGAGCTATGCTGGGCTGTCTCTGCCCCCCAGATGCAGGAACCATGCATGTGCATCCTTTTGGCTGACTATCAGGCAAGAATGCATGAAAATTAAACAAATTACTGGTTATTACGAGAAACATATTTCACTAATTGGCTTCCGAGGGCAACATTTTATTGGGCAACAGCTATCAATAAGCAAAGTGTGGCACTTGTTTAGTATTAGGACTTGATTCTAGCCTAAGGGAAAGGAAAGACTAAAGGATCAAGGAGACAAATGAAAAACAAACACGGAAAGCTGCAAAGTTAAAAATACTGAGGGGAGGAAGCCACAAGGGAATGGGATTAGATTTCAGAGTCTCTGTAAGTAAGCACTAGGATCTTTCTTGTAAATTAATTCCACACTTAATTTTTGGAATTCTTTCTTACTTTTCCGGACTCCAGCCAAAACTAAGTCAGATGAAATGTTATAAGAGATTGGCATCCTAGGATGTAGTGGTAAACTAGTTTACTTTCCCAGTTTCCTTTCATATGTAGATTAAGCACTGAATTTTCTTTTGTCATTGCTTGCAAAGATCTAAGTTTCCTTCCTAAGGCATCATCTTTTATTAATCAGCTTATCCAAAACAGAGTCCAAAGAGACTGGAAATGGGTTCAGACAGATGTTGATAAATGTCTTAAGTTTCTTATAAACTAAATCAAGGCCAGCCATGTTTTATTAATAAGCTAACCTTCAAACATACTTTACCCTCTGCATACTGTATCACACTTTATATGCCATCCTGTTTACACTATTTGTCCCAATTTTATTCAAGGCTGTTAACATCCCTTTCTTAAAAAGGCAAATCTAATGTATATCTATAACACAGCCATAAGAGGTAAATGGTATCATCTGCTAAAATACATGCTGCATACCAGGTGTGGTAAGAATTTGGAAAGATTCACTTTTTTATTGTTATACCTCCTCATCTTTGATTTTATTTAAATTTTTCATGCCTGTTGCTGATTAAACATATTTAAGCAGCATGCAGCTTAGCTGATACTATCACCTTGCTGTGAAAAATAGACTTCTGTCATGCCCCTGAACCTTTCTCCGCGCTCCAGCAGCAATGTTGTGGAGCAGATCATACTATTCCTCTTCTAAGAGTCTGTTCTCAGTCCAGACAGAATAGAAAATACCAGGCCATTCCAGATCA
The DNA here is from genome assembly GCA_013401035.1 of Horornis vulcanius. Classification (NCBI taxonomy): domain Eukaryota; kingdom Metazoa; phylum Chordata; class Aves; order Passeriformes; family Scotocercidae; genus Horornis; species Horornis vulcanius. Next base: position 24,997 of record VZUA01031557.1, read on the forward strand.
ACATGCAATCTCATGATGGATCCCAAATCTTTCAGCTGTTGCCAAGCATAAAGTGGAAACTTGAACATGCATTTTGGTTTTACAGATTGTTAATATCATTGAAATCATTCATATAAGTTGTAAGCATTTAGAGTAATGCTTCCATAAAAGAAATGTATGGAGGCACAAATGACTGGGTAGGCCCTGTGACAAGGGTGATCTGTGAAACCAGAGGACCTGTACAGTATTTCCAATGGAAAATTTGATGGTAGGGACAGATGACAACCCAAGGAAAACATTTAGGGAGGTGGGGAGAGCATGGACAATGATGTCTGGCTCAAAGTGTTAGAGAAATGTTGATCTGGATGTTCCCCAGTGACCAGAACTGTGAATGTGATTGGTGACATTATCACCTTCAAAAAAAAAAAGCTTAGATTATTTTAGAAGAGGGAGGGGGAAAAAATCCCTCTAAATAGCTTTTGGCAACTTATTTTTTTAACCTATCCCTAGAGGTTAGTGTTTTAAAGGCATGACAATGTTACTGAAAGAAGCATTACTGCAATTAGGGGAACATGACTGGTTAAAGGTGTCCTGTGATATGCCTTACAGCATGACATCTACAGGGTTGCTTTTTTGTGCTCCACAAACACAATCATCAGATGTTTTGCAGTATCAACCCTCATTAGAAAGCATGTTACATAAATAACATATCTTCAATAGGTAGCTTTTCTTTGTGATGGTGTTATATGGAATTTTAGGCTTTTTCAAGCTGATTTTTCAGAGATGCTGAACATTTAATCTTTCATTAAAGTGTTTTAGGGATGGAGAGATATCATAACTTTGAAAAACAAAAATCCAATACCTTCTACCTTGGGAAAAATCCTGTCTATATTGTCATGGATTACAACTTTATCATTGACTTAAACTTTTTCTTTTTATCATTGATAAAGTTTGCACTATCTCTGCTAAAGCTGGAAATCATATATGGTAAAAAAAACCCCCAAAAATCAAGAAAAAAATAATGTCTAGTGAGAGGTTCCTCTCAGTAATACAGCTCTGGGATATGCAGCTGACAGGATGTTCACACAGGCACAAAATCCCAAGTAATATGTATCATGAAACACTTCCTATTAGGTCAGAGTTACACTGCTGATTCATTAAAATGCAGAGTTGAACTCAGACTTCAACTTTCAGATGAAACCTTCTGAAAAATGGACCGCTGTGGCTGAAGCAGCATGAAGTCCTGTCCTGTCTTCTATACTCCTCTCCCCTCCCAAGTTTCTTACAAAGTCTTCCTATGGGAAAAGTAATGAGCAGATAAGCAGAAATCAAGCAGAGAACCTTGAAATGCAGCGAATTATTTATCTCAATAAAATGGAGTATCCATGAGAGATCTGAAAAGACCATCAGATAATTAAAGCAATACATGATTGGAAAACTATTTCTGACTGTGTCAATTAAACATCTGTTAAATGTTTTAACAGAAACTAATGAAACTGTGGTGAAAAGAGAAAAAAAAAACCAACCAAAAAGATGTCTCCAATTTACTAGACCTATTGTTTCACAAATGCATTCCCCACTGTACCTCAGTGTGCTAAAACACTTTAAACGTCTTGCTCTCATCAGGTTCTTGCATAAAGGATCCCCTCTGCCCCTTAGGTGCTTTTTGACAAGTGTAAAGTTCCCCTTTGCTAACCAGCCTCAAATCTCACTGAAGCTAATGGGAAATCAGGACAGTCCTTCACCACGCAGGTTTTGGCCCAGAGGCACAAATGAAAATACTTTCACCATCTTTATCGTGTCCAGGAGATGAAAGCAGAAATTTCAGTGGCGCTTAGCACTAGCCTTGTAGGCCTCATATTCTGTGCTTTTTCCAGGACACAGAAATCCCACGTGCCAATTCCTCTTATTTTTATTGTAGCTGATGAAAGTTCCCAGCATGGAGAATCATGAGAGTCTAACTGCCAAAATTCCCTTGTGAAAACCTGGCCTCGAAAAGATCAGTTTTCCTTCCAGAAAGAATATTCTACACAGTTCATGACTGCTGAATGCAGGGTGTCCTGCTGAACACCAGTTCCAAGGACCTTCCTGCATCATCCTCACATGAAGTTGTAGCATGACCTCCCGCCAGGCTGTTCTGCAGTGATCATTACATTTCATTGAGGTTTAAAGAAGAAAAACTTCTCTGAAAAAAGCAAGTGAGCTGCAAGATGGAATAGCCACCGATTCCATGAAAAGAGGGACTCTCAGTGGGTTCAGTAAAGCTTGAAATGCCTTGCTTTTTAAAATCAGTCATTTATTTTCCTATCAGCTATATTAATATGCAGCAGCAGGCAGCCAGAAGCTCACTTGAGGTGGACAGGAAAATTTTTACATTGAAGTTGTCAAACGTCTCTTAGTTATCCCAGCGTTACCAATAGAAAAATTAGGACCATGCCTTTCCTAGCAAAATAAACAAGATCAGGACACAGGCATGGGCTTTCAGCACAGGCCAACCATCCTTCTTCCAAGAACAGCTCAAATAAAGTAACAAAGACTTTCTTCTTCAATTTCTTGTCCTCAGAGGGAATGTTCACTGCAGTTTGTATTTCTTGTTCTGTGTAATTTGCTGAAAAATCTCAGCTGTACCTCTTTGTCATAGTCATCAATTTAAAAGATCAATTGCTTTTAGTGGGTGAATGCCCTTCCTACACTCTGCAGGCTGTGTGGAACAGGACAAGAACCCCCTAAACTCCCCTGCTCACTCCCTCTCTAACCTGGGAGTCATTCAAACTCTGCTGTGGCAGCAGCAGGTACAAACCATAGTTAAAATGGGCTGTTGCATGGTGTCCCCGTGCATCAGCCCTCCGCACGGACACATCAGCAGGGCGCTCAGCTTTGGTGTGCCAGGGGCACCGGGGCTCTCCTGCCGCCCTCTCTGCCATGCCCAGAGCTGCAGTCTGAGCCTGGGGAGCTCCTGTGCAGCACTGGCCAGCCAGCAGCTCCGCCTTTGTGCAGCAGATGTTGGGCCAAGTGTCACAGCTCCAGCTGCCGGCTTTGAAGGTGGAACCCTCATCCCATGCCAGGGAGCAACCGCAGGGAGCAGCTGAGGGCTGTGCGTGTGCGCGCGAGTGTGAGTGTCTGTGAGTGTCCGTGTGTGTGTGCGTGTGTTTTGAAAAGCATTAATATGTCTGGCTGTTGGCGGGAAAACGACTTGTTAAATTGCTCAGAGGAGGCCTGGCCCACCTATAGTGAGACTGGAGCAGTGTATAATCACAGAGAGTGTAACTGATGGGAAAAATATGCTGAGTTTACTGAGCGTAATAGATGCTAAAAGGTACAACCTGCTGTGTAGTTTAACAGCTCCTATTAAACCCCCAGACAAAGCATTTGCTGGGTCTGTGGAAATTCTACAAAATCTCCCATCCCAAAAGTCACTGGTGAGCACAATGCATTTCTCTTTTAATAAATTGAATCATAAAAATAAAAAATAGAAAAAGCAGTTTCTGAATATGTGACTGGATTAATGAAATTAGCAGAGTACTAGTAGTTTAAAAGAGTTTAATGATGCTCTAAGGAAAATGCAAACTGAAGGCATTAAAAAAAACTGCAACTGAATGAAACTGACTTGATCCCTTCTGTGCTACAAATTGTTCCAGCAATGAAGATAACTGCTACAATGCCAGGCTGCTCTGACAGCATCTGGTAATCTTTACAGTAGATAAACTACTGGTGAGGCAGACAGCACAGGCGGCTCTTGGACTATTCTTTTCTCTTTTTCTTGTGGTAAATAATTTTCAAAGCATGTTCAAACACAAGCATAACACTGAAAAAAAGGACCAAAAAAAAAGAACAACCACCTTCTCAGAAGGAGAAGAGCAAAGGATCCCAAATCACCTTCTGGAGACTGGAGAACAATGTAGCAGCTCTACACTCAATTAAGAGGTGTTTGGACTTTGCAATTAAAGGAGCAAGCCTTAATGCAGAGCTCATTTCACAGTCTGCAGCTTGTAACTGCAATAAAAGCATCAGGGATTACTCAAAAGCATGGATGTGACTTCAGCAGTGCTAAACCGCACACAAAGGAAATCCTGCTGCAGTAACCTTGTTGCTACAGAGGATGCAATATAAAAAAAATAAAAATAAAAAAGAAGCTGATTATGCTAAATACCTGAGAAACCAGCTGGCAATATCCAGCTCTGCGGCTGGGTGTATGGTTTAGTACTATTCTCATAGAGGTAGAGCCAGCCCATGTGAGTGTGCTGCTCTCTGAGACCACATTGATAATGAGCTAACTCTCATTACTCGAAGAGGCCTGAAGGAACATCCTGAAAGAACAACGTTTTGTGAACCATTACTGAGGCAGTGAGTCTCCTGATGGAAAAGCTGCCAGCCACTTTTCTACTTGTTCCTGTGGTTTTCACTGGGTTTGTGCATAGCCATTGCTTGAGTATGCAAAGAGAGGGACTGTGCATCCCTCAAGTGCCTCATAGCACCTCAAAATGCATTTTGGGCACTAAGCAGCAGAAAAATAACCAAATTTATACTCTTCTTTACACCATCTACCCAAAAAACAAGGGTCCTATCCAGTCTATTTCCTATTCTTATTTTCTGCTCTTTTCACAGACAGTAGGCTGACACCTGCCACATCATTTACGCTGTACTGACTATTAAGTTTAATCAACCAGATCCTAGGAAGCTCTTTGATCTTAAAGGAACATTACAAAAAAATCCTTCCCTCAAAAGCCTATATTCCGAGAATGTGTTGGTCCTTGGACTAGATTGGACCTTGCATGAATTTGATTGTGAAACAAGATTCACAGCTCTGATGCACATTTTTATTTCTACAAAGTCATCAGTGGATCCACTTCAGATCATTTCCAAGAATCCTGCCAGGCTGAATGAACTTAAGCTCTCATATTTTCTCCTTGGTGTCTGGAAGGCCTGACTTACTAAGCACTCATGTCCTTCAGTCCTTTATATATTTTCATTTTGTTTTTATCCCCACATGCAGAAAACATTCAACAGTACATCAGATTCTAGCCTCTTCTCTATTTGTACATTGGAGTGATCTTCCCTTTGTCTAAAGGTCAGATTACATTAGCAGTTCACATTCCTGGTTAAACATGCAGGCAGATGTTTTCTTCAGGGGGCAGATCATGTAGGAGGAGGCATCGTTTTCTCCTCCGGTCTTCAGTCAAACTAAACTTGTCATCTTCAGCTGTGTAAACGTGCATCTTAACTGAATGGCATATGCTTCATTTTGGATTAACATTTCAATGAACTTAAAACCATTTGAGGGTCTGTTATCTCTTTTCTTAAATCCTGGGACACTGAAATTAATGGCAGGTCTGCTGTTAACTTCAGGAAATGGTGCTGGAACTTCTGCCTCCCCCTCAGCTAAAATGTGGTTCAGTCATGAAAAATGGAAATACATTTCACTCTATTTAGCAAGGACACATTCTGAAATGCAATTTGGCACTAAGGAAATAAGTCTGGTCCATGAAATAGCTATGTACATAGAAAAGAAATTACTTTTGCAAAGCCTCCAGCTTCTCTTTAATTAGACTAAAAACGCAAGACTGTGACAGGTTTTCTGCAGAGCTGGAGGTCCTTGTGGACCCAGCCTTCAGCTGTGCATGAATGTTTCACCTCTACTAATTTTCTATTATTTTCTGTGAAACTTGCTTTCCCCAGCTTCAATTTTCAAGGCCTGGAATAACATGCCATGCCTTGGACAAGGAGCTTTATGTGAGTGTTTCACAGTTGGGAAACCATAGCAAAAATGCAGATTTCTGAAGCATTTCCTTATAATGCATAGTGAAGAGAAATTTGAAATTATGAAAAGAAGATTGCAAATAAAGCCCAAACAACACTCCCACAATATCTCAGTGTCTGAAAGCTGATTTTTTTGAAGAACTGGGGATGATTTAGTAGGAACTTCCTAGTGTCTAGTCTGAGTCAAGAGGCAGAGATTGTCTCGGGACCTGCCCCATCGCCTCTTCTCTGGGTATTAGAAGTATTCACCCTTAAATTAAATTAGCAACAGGATCTCCTGATGACTTCTTTTAGCTCATTCGTATGTGACCCAGTTGCCATATATCACTGCCACAGGGGATCTGAGAGGAAGGCTGGAGTTTGGGTTGATACTTAGGAATCAAACAGCTCTGTGTGTGGGGTGGGGTTTAGCGTGACATTGCAGGACTACCTGTACTACCATTTTCTAAGAATATTGACACATCCCAACAGAAGATCCCATTTTGCTAACAACTCTCCAAAACTATGATCTGAATATTCTAAATTGTCATCTGTGATTGGGTCAATCTTCTAATAAGTAGCTGGACATATAGGCAGCAGGCAGAAGAAAATGTATCCATACAGGTATTTACATACAAGATTGGACTAGGAAAAAAATAATCATCTCTACTTCTATTGAAGAAAATGGTGACTTTTTCTTTAAAATAAAGAAAGCTCGATCCATTGGGTGACCTGTCCCCTCTTATGTTGCCTTTCTACCAGAGTTAGGTCTGCTCCTGTGAAAGCTTGCCCAGACTAGCTAAGCTTTGGGAAAAAGCAGTTCCTGTAGGCAGGAAGTTTTTACTGGATGGGTTGGAAGAGTGCAGGGCTGCTGAGCACGCTCACATGTTGCTCTCAGCCCACAAAGGTGTTGCCACTCAGGCAATGAACATATCCCAGCTCTGCCCTGGTCCCCTGGCTCCTCCAGTGCTCCCATGGCCATCTGCCAGGGAATCCCTCTGGAAAAGGAGGAGGAAGTCCTCTGATCTGGTCCTAGTGCAACCAGGTGGAAAGGAAAGAGACACGTTATGGCAGCAAGGTCGTTCCTGTAGGATCACTGGCAAGTGGAAAGGAAATGTGGGACTATTTAGGCAAGAGGTGTGGTCTTGAGAGATGGAAACAAGGAAAGAAGAATAGATCAGAAAAGGATTTAGGAGGGAGAATTGGAGGTGAGCTGGAAAGGAAGTCATGGCTGGAAGGTGAAATCTGAGAAAGAGATCCTGGGATATTTAGGTAACAAGGACAAACTTCTCTTTCTCAGCTGCAGCTCTTTTCCCAGTCTCAGAGTCAGTCACACAAAAATTAAGGATTTGGCAAAAAAAGTTATCTTGCAAATGAAAATATTGCAACCCTGTGGGGAAAAATACTATGTGATCATGTAATTAAAATCTGCATCCTGATACACATATAAAGTAGGCCAAATTTAAATTGTCAGACAGTAAATATTATTTTTTAAATTAAATTGTAGGAACATTTTATGACCTGATGACTTTTTTTGTTTTATTTAGGGGGAATAAAATTGTCAAACTATGTAGAGCAGCCAAAACAATGAGATAGAGAACTAATACTGGAAAATATTCAAGCAGTGGATTGAAGTGACAAGAGATTATCTCAAGAGACCCACAGGCTACCAGAATTTATTTCTCCTTCACATGCAAGTTCATATTATTTTTGTTACATTTTTCCTTTTTATTTTTTTTCCTGGAAGCTGATCAAATATCTGTGGGGATAAAATTTAAGCCACAACACTGCATTTCAGTGACTAAATATTGATGATGTCTCTCTTAATGACTCAATTTTCTGTTATTTCAAGAGGAAGTATGTGTCCATTCATGATAAGGGAAGAAGCCTAAATTTTGAAGAAATTTCTCAAGTCTGTGGAGTGCTATTGCATCCAGCTCCAGACTAAACACACCCAGCAACATATGGTATTAAAGGCTAAGGATAAAGTCCACCAATATCAAAGAAACACTTTCTTCAAATGCTTTGGATCAGACCTCACAATACCATTGGAAAAACCTTCACTGCCCATTGTTTTAGGAACTTCTTAAGGGAAGATGTTGCTTCATGGACATTCATCCTTTAAATTTGTTGTAAATGCTGTATATCAGAGGTAACTTGTTAGCTTCCAGCATTATTTCTTTGTCTGAAAAATGGTAAATGGAAAATATTTCCTGATTCCTAGAAGAACTGGTCAGAATGTCTGTGACGGCTGATTCTGGAATCAGCAGCTCAGCCCTGGCCTCATTCTTCCCATGGAAATAAAATGGTGTGTTATGGCTTTTGCTTCAAAGAACGACAATTACCATGGTCCTGAAGATCTGTAAGAATTGCACTCTCTGCCCAGCACTCCTGAAAGGGCTCAGCTCACACCACCAAGACGGTGCCTTCCCACTTCCCTATAAATGCTCCTCTTTTTACTAATTAATACTATATTTATTAAGGTCCATGATTTGGGGCCAAATTCTGTTTTGCTCTTTTCTGGGAAGAACCACACCACGTTGAGAAGCACCTGATTCATGGGTGAGCTCCTCCAAGCAAGCAGCCCCGATCTCCAGCAGGATGGAGCACCAGACCACAGCACTCCCCAGGAACCGCTCCTGAGTACCTCAGCAGCTCATTTTTGTGTGACAAGGGTGTCAGCACTTGGCCAAGAATATCTTGGTCCCAAAGCTGCACACTGTCAGATACAGCAATCTCGTGGTTTTTATCTACAGTGCCATTATTTTCCCTTTCTTTGTGTTTGCACAGTGAATTAAGTTATTTTGGAGCAGAGCCAGCATCCTTCTCAGACTATATCTGAATATATTCCCATAGACTGTCATTGCATTTTGAGGGAAAACTAGACCAAATCTGCAGCTTTATACTCCATTTAGTATTAGTTTAAAGGAGAGGCTATGTTGCTCCTCTCTTGGATAAATGAAGTTTAAAAATGTCAGTGGGAGTTTGGATCTTCTGCCTGAAGAGAAGAAAATCTGGGAGATTTAAAAAAAAATTAATGTAGTTTCTTTGAATTTGTGGTTTTGGCTTCAATCATTAGTTCTGAAAGCATGTACTTTTCTCCAAAATATGGCCTTTTCCTTGATTTTAATTAATTTGCTGGAGGATTAGAGGAATCAGACCTTTGTCTTGCCCTGTTTGATAGTGCCTTTGGTGCTGAATCAATCAGTGAGCCTCTATGGGTGATCACAGAATCACAGAACTGGCCAGGTTGAGGCACCACAGGATGTCATGTGGTCCAACCTCCTTGCTCAAGCAGGATCATCCTAGAGCACATTGCCCAGGATTGCATCCAGATGGCTCTTGAATATATCCAGGGGGGGAACCTCCACAACCTCTCTGGTTCCAGCATGTGATCACTAGCACAGTAAAGATGTTCTTCCTCATGTTCAGGTGAAACTTCCTGTGCAGGGAAGGGGTCCCTCCACAGCCCCCCACACCTGAACTAGGCGTGGCTGCTGGGCTGTCTGTGGAACAGCAGGCTCTGCCCCTGCATGTGGGCTGCCACAGGAACAACCTCTTCAAGCCTGAAGATCATGTCTCTCCTTAACCCCCAAGGGACTTCAGCAGCATTTATGCCTGTTTCTTGTAAAGATATGTTGCAATCATTATATGTAATTTTTGTATTGCAGTTGATAGCTTTAGTGAGTAATTATTTGTAGGAGAAGCTGCTCTTTGAAGTCAGGGCTTGAGACCGCAAACAGAGGATGTGTGCCCAGCCACTCGCAGGAAAATAAACACAGAGGCCTGTTCTGCTGTGCCACCTTTAACAAACATGCAGCACTATTCAGGGCTTTTAAAAGAAAACAACAGAGTTCCTCCTGCCACCCAGTAAAAAATGTACGTTTGCAATCACGTCTTGTTTTGCATATGATTGGTAGCATACTTTTAAACTGCTGTAAGTAATAAAAATATATATGTGCAAGTTGGCTATAAGAAATGCCAAAGTTTCACCTAATAAAATTTTGGTATGCCTCAATTTTCAAAGTAAATTTGATTTATTTGAGCCACCAGCCATCTGATGACAGCCTTGTGTTTTTTATATGAGTCATGTCCCAAGGGGTCTAGAATATGCCAATAGTGTACCTTGGATCGGATCCAGTGTCCGCAAACAGGTTTTCATTAGACTTTGATGCCAGTTGCATTGGGGAGCAGAGAGGCTGCTGAAAACCAGCTTTACTTTGGGATCGTTTCTTTCTTTTAGAAAAAATAACAAAGATCTTTTTTAGAGAAGCTTTACGCCTCCACATTGTAGGTGTATGGCAATATTTTAGGGAACAGTAATCTGTTATTGCAGGTGGTCATGCTTCAAGCACTTCCGTATTTTGAGAATAGATCAGACAAAGTGCAACAACTTTTATTGAAAAATTGCCGAATTTGTAAATTAGAAACATATTTTTCTGTGGCTAAGATTAAGTTAGCATGTATTACAGTCACTGGGACTTCTCTGAAGCACTAAAGGGAATAAAATTACATAGATTATTCCACATATCCTGGGTTGGGACCATGGGCATACAAGAGGGCACCTCAGTCACCCAGTTCTAGATCCGGATGTTTAGTATCTGTGGTAATACCATAGTACCTTTGGACTGGAGATCTTTGACAGGCAGTGTGTACCTCCCTTCCCTTGTCCTCTCAGTGTGGGCATTGCTGTCTCCCAGGTGATGTGGAAAGGCAACAGGAACTGGATTTAAGTTCTGGGAAGAGCCATTGCTGTGTATTGCCTTACTGTGGTCTCCGTAATAGATTCAGAGGTATCACATTCAGCCTAAAAATGGACCCTGGCCTGCCCTCCCCTTCCTGTAAGGTAACCACACTTTGAAATTTTGAGTTACAGGAGAGTAAAGGGGAGTAAAGGGGAGTGGAGGAAATCCTGAGAGACTCTTGGAGATGCTGGTGGGTACATACAGCAGTTGCAGTAAAATAATGCCTTTGAGGCAGTCAGATTTGCCTTTACTGCTGATAATTCTGTATTAATTCATAGAGCCTTTGGCCTATATCTCTCACTGATAGCAGGAAAAATTATGATAAAAAAGAGAGAAGTTTTAATTGAGAATCTTTTACTTTCATAATCCCAGAACACTTCTGACCTTTCTTGTCTGAAGTTGTCATGTGATAAAAAACTGTGCTTCTTTGGCTGGACGCTGTTGCTGACAAGGAGAGGGAATGGGGAGAGACTCATCCTCCACAAAGCCATGCAGTGCCAGATGGCAGCAGGAGGGAGGGACAGATGGAGGCAGGCTTTTATCCTGTGGGCTGTACCCCTACCAGGGAGGACAGGGTGAGCCCTGTGGCTATGTACCCCTGCCAGCTCCCACCATGCAAAATTCTATCCCTCCTGTCCTCACTGTGCAGGCCTCTCTCCCTCATTCTGCAATGGAGGCAGAATTACACCAGTGCTGGAGATCCAGCATTCCTAGGGTGGAAAGCTGCATCCCTTTCCCATGAAGAAGGATGGTGAAGGGAAAGTGTCCTTCCTTTTCTTTAGTGGAGCCCTGCCACACCTTGGCACAGGCCTGAGGGGGAGGGTGTGCCCTTCCTAGCTGGGGGTTTCCATGTGACTGCAAGTCCAAAACAGCTGCAAGACCGAGAGGCACTCCTGGATAGCCTCTGGTTGCTTTTGAAACTTTCTCTCATCATTTTCTGAAGGCAGCACTGTACAGGGCAAAGAAGGACATGCAGGGCTTCAGGTGCCCAGGGAAAGCCAAGCTCACCTTCCCTGTGAGGCCATGAGCAAACACTTTGGGCNTTTCCCTTCTGATTTTGGTATCTCTGGCTTTTACCCCCAGTGACAGGCAGCCCCAAAAATCATCTGTTTCCCCTCCTTGGGAAAGCACTGAAAATGTGTGCAGCACAGTCTGACAGCCTTGCAGATGGGGGCTGATGAAGGCCATATACAGGATTGATATCCATATACCTACAGGATCAAGAACTCATGGTTTTGTTCCAGCAACTCTCTAAAGATGCCCTGTGACAGAGTCCAGCCCACAGCTGGAGCACCTCTCTTCTCACTGACTCCAACCAGACATAAGGTATCACAAGGCTGCTCAGGGCATGTGTGCAAGCCTGACAAGTGTCTGGAATTTCTACTTTATGGTGCAGCGTGCTTATGGTACAGGGAAGACTGGAGCACTGAGCAACACATATTGAGTACTTTTTGGTGATGTGTAATATCTTCCAGTGGAATGAACAACCCTCATAATGAAGGTTACTGCCAAATACTTGTTTGTAATTTACAGGTAGCATAAATACATGGGATTTATTATCTTCTTTCTACTACTCCTTGGTTTCTAATCACATCAGTCCTTTCAGGAAAACAACGTACCCTTCCTCTCACTGGATGCAACCAAGCATCTGCCCAGTACCAGGAGACACTGGTTGTGTTGCTGTGGTTATCCTCCACTACACATGCATTTTAAATTCCAAACCTCTGTCTGTGCTGCGTACGTTTTTCCACAAATTATCTAGTTTCACACACTTGATGCTTGCAAACAGAATCCATGCAAATACCCCAGTAGTCATTAGTCATGCTTGGTTACACTTTTCAACAACTTCTCAGTGTGAACCCTGAAAGGCCCCACTCTGTTTTGCAGCTTTTAAAACTTGCAACTGGTAAAGGTGAAGGGCAGATTTCTGGTGTGTGTTTATTTGGCTTTTTAATTCCACTACATTTTCATGGGAAATAAATACTTCTGTGAATTCATGGACACCTACAGAGCACAATGCTTAATTCATTTTGATGTTCAAAATAAAAGAAATTGGCTTTATTTTCACATATAAGGTTTTCTTTCCGGCTGTGGTGAAAGCCTTTGAAATGCAGCCCCAAGGAGATGCAAGATTTCCTCCTGAACAGACATGCTTCCAAACTTTTCTGAGTATGGAAACTTTAGCAGCATCTGCAAGAGGAGAGAGACTAGGATGTAAGGCTCACCAGAAAAGCTTAGGAAAAACACTGTTTCCATAGCTAACTGAAGAAGCTGTATTAAAAACTGAGGTGCAGACAGTGCCAACTACACCCACCCATAATTTACACTGTGAGAGATTCTGGTCTCCTTATATTACGATCCACTTACTTGCAAAGAGAGGAGCACAGGGACTGAAGTTAAACTGACATAAATAGGTCACAAAAACTAAAAAAAGATTTAGTTTAAGTATCCCCCTGTGTGTAAATGTAGAGCACCCTCTAAGAGGAGATCTTTCAGAATGCCTGGAGCACACACTGGACCAGCTTACTCCTGGCCTGCACATTAATAGATGTGATGCAAGTGGGCTTAAGACTGCTTGAATGAGACCAAAGCTGATCTAATGCACAGCACCCCATACAGTGGTTCTGAACACGATCCAGTCTCTACTGGCAGAAGCTGTGTGTGTATTCCTTTCCTCAATTTACAGCCCCTCATTGTAGCAGAGGCAGGCACCATCTGTAAAACTAAAATCATCTTCCATCACCAGTCCCTCTGGTGGCTCTGGGGCTTCTGCCAGTGCCACTCCCCATGCAGAGTTCCTTCCCTGCTCAAGAGGATTCTTCCAGTTCTGGCTTTTTTTTTCCATTCCTCACTCTGAGGAAGCAAAAGGGAAGCTTGAGGAATTTTTTTGTCAGGAGCCATTTTCCTCCATCCACAGCAGACATACAATGACATTTTTACCCAACTATTGCCGCCTGGCTGCCACCTCCTTCTGGTTCAGCTTGCCTCAGCCATCTCCTCATCTCCCAGCTGAGATGATAAGTGATAACAGCTGTGTCTGCAGCCAGACGCTCACTGTGCTTCTCAGCTTTGCACCCTTTCATTCTTGTGGCCCGGGCGCTATAGAAATGGAGGAGGGATGTTGATGTTTCATAATACACTGTGTATGAGGAATAATTTCAACTTTTCCTATAGATCTCAAAGTCAGCTAAAGCCCATAAGGTTTCTGTTGATAGCTTATTCTTTTTATTTTCATTCTTTAATTTTTTTTTCCAGTACCCATTGAAGAATTTATGCCACCCTTTGGGAAAGTCTGTTTCCCTTTCCCAAGGCAAAACATGAACCTGTGAAATTTGTGCTTGCAAAGTTTGCTAGGATTTGTGTTTTATTCACAAAATATTTTTGCTTCTTGCTCAGTGGATTCCAGAAATGAGTGTTAATGCAGGGTGGGCTCACCAACTTGCTTTGTAACAAAGGCATACAATGACCATGGGAAAGGGTAGTATACAAGACATCTATGTAAGAAAAACTGGTTTGAAGGATAACTTAAAATTCTGATTTCCTTCCTCCTGTCTAAATCAATGA
>VZUA01031558.1:2604-18729 GCA_013401035.1 Horornis vulcanius
CTACTCTCCTGGAGAGCAGAGATGCCCTTTGGAGTGTTTTGTGGCACAGAGCAGTGGGACCTCATTGCTGCTCAGGTCTGACCTGCAATTTGTGAGGCTTTGCTAAGCCAATGCCATAGGTTCTTTCCTGCAGAACTTGAACTCCTTCCATCAAAGATGTGGGCATGCCAGAGAGATGTGTTGTGCTCCATCCATTTGTTTCACTAACAGATGATTTAAGAGCTTCTGGGAGTTTTTCCTGGATGGTCTCATCCTGAGATGCTGTAGCACCACGACAGTGGCTTTGATCAGTAACTTCTCACATTGTGAGCGGACCAGGAGTCTTCATACTCCTTTCTCCACCGAGTACCACTGTAAAAAATAGCCTTACCCATCCAGCTGCTTATCCACAAAAGGAAAGACAGACTTCTCCAAGCAGTCTGTCTGGAACTCTGCCTTTTCCCAGCTTAGGAAGGAGGAGCTCAGTTCCCAGAATACACATCCTGCAGGCAGCTCATTGCAGGGAGTTGGCTTAGGGGCTGTGGTGTGCTCAGCTGGTCCCTCTGAGATCTCCCACCTCCAGCAAGACCAGGCTGAATTTGGCCTGAAGTTGCTGTGGGTGTGGCACTGATGAGCCAGTATCTTTGTGGCACCTCTTTAAGTGCTGTAATGATAGGGCTGGCCACCCAGAGGTGCAGGGGGACTGCTGGAGGTTGCATTGCCACTTGCTCACTGTTGGTGAGTTTAAAGCCAGCATATCTGCCTTCACACCATCCACTGCACTGAAGGCTCAGTGCTTCTCCAGGTCTGTTAGCTGAGCCCTTCAAGGTTTTGCTGTCCCAGTCTTTCTGGGGATTGAAATGCAGAGCTGTTAACCTACCTGATGTTCCTCTTGGTAAGTGTGGCCAAAAGGCACGGAGACCTCCATCATTTCAATACTATTAATACTTCTTTTTGCACTTTCAAACAGGAATGAGCAGGTTACTAACCTGTAGCTTGCAGGCGACACACTGAGCCAGCTGTGAAAGGTGGACTAATGTATTGCTGCTTCTGTAGTGGATATTAAAAACTTACAGTTTATGATGGAAATGTCAGAGAAGTTGCCAGAAACCAGGCAGCAGCAGTGGGAGCTCTTGCTGAAGTGAGGCTGTGATGTGGGGCTGGAAAGCAAGGCCAGGATCCTTTTAACCTGGTCTTTAGCCAGATGTTTTTCACTGTTGTTCTCATTATTGCTACTCTTCCAACATAGCCAAGAGCTGGAAACGTGTGCCTAGACAAGTGCCCGGTGAATGGCTTTCGTCCTGCAGTGTTATGAGTCACAAGTAGATTAAAGAAGGTCTAACCATTTTATATGAATATATAGATGGTTTATACTAGTTTAACCAGAATGCACCTGCCTGGCTCTACCATGAACCGTGTTCTCACTGTGGCACAGGAGTGGGATTGTGTCCTGCTCTGCATCGTGATGTGCAAGATAGTCCAAGGCTAGAGGTGAGAGCTGACAGGAGAAAAACCTCAAATGATGAAGGGATGATCATGTTGAGTGCTTGGCTCTGTGCAGCATGGAACCAGAAAAAGCTTAATCTCTTCCTTCAAGCTCCTCATCTGAAAAGAATCTGTGCTTGCAAGCTGTGAATAAGCAGCTTATAAATAGATGGAGGAGTGAATTCTCCTTTGTTTGCAGAAGGCAGTATAGTTAGTCTCTGTATTTTGAGGGTGGAGTGGCTAGAGCCAAGAGCTGGTTTTGTCAGCTGGCTATTTTTAGTGTGGCTTGGTGATCTAGTTGGAAGCCCTGGGTGGGGACCTGAGCTGAGCAGAGGTAATGGACAGTACAGAGCAGGCTTCCTGAGCAGCAGCTGCCAGGTTCCTGGTGCTGGACCTGTTTTAATTACAGTGACAGAGAGGGTGATCTTTACAGCTGAAAGCCTCCATAGTTCATGTTCTGGCGTCCACACACAGCTACTGAGACTCTGGGTCTGCTTGAAGCTGTGGCCAGTTAACAATGCAGTGGGGTGTAGCTGTGTGGGGCTGCAGATCACATTTTTGTGGATCTTCAGCAAGGCTCTTGCTAGTAGCATCTCCTGGGATGTTACAAAGCCTGCATGTGGCATGTGCTGTTCTGCAAAGTGGTGTATGAGCTCTCTGGTGGAAGTAAACCTAGATAATGTACAGGCTCTCTGCCCCCTGCCAAGGGACTGCACAGCACCAGCTGGATGGAGTCAGAGGGGCTAAGCTGATCATCCAAAATGTGGAACAAGTTGGGAGCAAGGTTAGGGTGGAGATAGATGTCTGGTGTATAGGTGCCAGTTTGGGCAGACTGAGATGGCTGGTTTGTAGGGTACAGTGTATGCACTGTCAAACTGACAGCTGCTGCCATGGGCTGGTGATCATAGCCAGGCAACTTCCTGGAGGCATTATTGTCTTCTGCCATCCATCCCCTTTCTGCTTTAGAGGTGTGTGTCTGCTGTGGCTCTGTGCATTTGTACATGCTTCAGAAGATGCTTGTGTCCCTGTCACTGATGGCAGCTGAACTAGGGCCTGCTCATCTTCATGCCTCTCTGGGAGCTTTGGGAGCCTCGCATGCCACTTGCCACAGTGCGCCCTCCCAACTGATCTGTGAGAGGCACCTTTCATTGTAGGGTTCCTTCCATCTTCCTCCAGTGGACCTAATCCTAAAATCTCCATCTTGGGACAAGATGTATACTCAGTATACCTTTGAAGGTATGAAAAAGCATGCTTAAATTCTGGCCTCAAAGGCTGCCATGAGACGCCTCTGCACTGTTGCTAGTGACAACAGAAGGTGCTGACGAGCTTTGGAGGAGCATGGGTGGCAGTGCTCTTCCCTGGCCTTATTTGTTTATGTCAGGTGGAGGGAGGAGCACAGGGTGACATTTCTACCCAAACACATACTGTGCTACTTGGTATTCATTTTGGTTACAGTCTAACCTGTTCCCTCTGTTTGAGTGGTGGTTTTAGGCTGGTAAAAAGCACTTAGACTCACATTAAACAAATCTCGCTGCTCCACACATAAAGGAGAGTGGAGCTGGAGCTGTTGTCCTGCATTCTGAGTGCATGAAGTGCTGTGAGATGTCAATTGTGGCATTTGCAGAGAGCTAAAAGATTGCAGAGTTCTGTCTAGGTAAGTTTTCATTGTCCTCTTGGGCTTTTTATGAGATGATTCCCCTCAGCTCCCTTTCGGTTTTTTGTTTTCTGCTGTCTTATGTCCTAAATCTTCTTGGATTCAGTGAGAATTTACCCAGAAGACTCCAGTTTTGCTTGTTTTTGTTTGCAATGCTTGTCATGCCAACAGGGCATTAGGTAATTAATGACACACTGTGTTTTATCTGTTTAAAAATATTATGGAAAGATTTTCAAAAAGTTTCCAGTATAGGATGTTAGTTGAACTGCCTGACATTCCTCCCTCAGCCCTGGCTATGCCACAAGCACCATTTTTATATAACTATGTTGGGATAGATGCTTCTGTTGCTAGGCTGGTTAGTAGCACAGTCCCTGCTATTACATGGATCATAACCCTGGGAGTGGGCAAAAGGCTGTATCAGTGAAATAGGGATGTGGCTTTAAATGACAGTGCATATGTATTTGAGCAGGGCATCCTAAAAGCCTGGTGGTCCCAACTTCAGGAACAAAGCTCTTGAACTGGTGCATTTGACCAGGATGTAAAGTATAAACATAAGCAGGCTAATGTACTTTAGACGAGGTTTGGAGATAGAAATTGTTTACAGCTGGTAGAAGACCACATCTTGAGGCTCAGTGTTCCTAGAATGGTGTTTCCAAATCCTATTGAAGGCTCCACTGCACAGAGAACTTTCCCTATAAGCAGGCTACTTGTTGGTTTGGGATTTCTTATAATGTTGGGTTGGTTTGTTGTTTTTTTTTTTCCAGTCAGTTTTATGGATCTTACTGGGATTTAAAATCAACCAGAGTCAGAGTAACTAAATGCAAGCCAGGCAGGAGAAGAAAACAAAGATCACATCTTGGGACTGTGCTTGGACATTTGTTTTACTGTGTGCATTGATCCCTTGGCTTTTAAAGTGATTTCTGAGTGCATTTCTGCTAAAACACACTTAAACGAACAGTGCTCCAGAAGAGAATTCTCTTGGCATTTATGGTCTCCAGTGCCTATTGGATGGTTTGCTCCCAGGTCAGGTAACCTAGTGAGGAGGGATTCAGCCAGGTTTGTGGTCTCAGCTGATCCACTGGTCTCATCCTCAATGGGAACAGGCATCCCACAGGCAGCCACAGATTTGATGTTTGACCTCTGTACCTTTGTAAGGACACTTCAGAGTTATAAAAAATGTACCCAGTTCCTCAGATTCTTTTATCAGGAAGTTGAAACCACCATGGCTATTTGTGTGCTGCAGAGAATAATTAGTTTATTTAGCCATATCTGCTTTAGCTTCACCATGGCTAGTTTGAATTTCAACCTCAGCTGCATGTGAAGCTTTCAGCTCAAGGAGCAGGACTGTGCATTTGAGGTTGACCTCCTTTTATGGGATCATTTTAAATATGGCACTTATGTAGGTTGCTACCAAAATGCAGCAATGACCAAGAATGACATTTCTCATCCATCCCTGGAGATTTCTAATGATTTTTTTTTTTAGAAGAAAATACTGAAAATAAAGTGCTTGGAAGCAGGTGATGGGCAGTGAGGGAGAAATCCCAGGTGTTCCTTGTTCATATTTGCACAACTCTGCCCCGTGCCAACATTTCTTTGTCCAAGGCCTTCCCCTGAGTGAAGGAAAGGGGTGAAGGATGCTGTGGGCATCCCAGAAAACACAGGGAAGCTGTCACCCCAGTGACACCCTGCTTAGAGCACCACCCCCAATTGCTCCATCAGCACTTGCTCTATTTCAAATTAATGTAATTTTTGCAGAGGGACCAGGGTCCTGCTGTGTTATCCCATCCAATAAATCCANATGCAAGCCAGGCAGGAGAAGAAAACAAAGATCACATCTTGGGACTGTGCTTGGACATTTGTTTTACTGTGTGCATTGATCCCTTGGCTTTTAAAGTGATTTCTGAGTGCATTTCTGCTAAAACACACTTAAACGAACAGTGCTCCAGAAGAGAATTCTCTTGGCATTTATGGTCTCCAGTGCCTATTGGATGGTTTGCTCCCAGGTCAGGTAACCTAGTGAGGAGGGATTCAGCCAGGTTTGTGGTCTCAGCTGATCCACTGGTCTCATCCTCAATGGGAACAGGCATCCCACAGGCAGCCACAGATTTGATGTTTGACCTCTGTACCTTTGTAAGGACACTTCAGAGTTATAAAAAATGTACCCAGTTCCTCAGATTCTTTTATCAGGAAGTTGAAACCACCATGGCTATTTGTGTGCTGCAGAGAATAATTAGTTTATTTAGCCATATCTGCTTTAGCTTCACCATGGCTAGTTTGAATTTCAACCTCAGCTGCATGTGAAGCTTTCAGCTCAAGGAGCAGGACTGTGCATTTGAGGTTGACCTCCTTTTATGGGATCATTTTAAATATGGCACTTATGTAGGTTGCTACCAAAATGCAGCAATGACCAAGAATGACATTTCTCATCCTACAAAACGTCCCTCAAGCACATGGGACTGTCCCTGCAGACCTGGAAGGATTTCTTCCAGAAGCATTGCTCAGGATGTTTTAAGTGATTTGTAGCCAAGGTATCAGCAGACATGATCTGAGTGATGTCCTTGGACATTATTTAAATCTTCTAGTTTCCAGATCCTATTTATTTTCTGCTAAAACCTGTAGGGCCATCCACAAGGGAAGTTCAGCACCAAGACTAGGTGAGGCTAATGTAACATCTGACTGTGTTTCTTCTAAATTACAGGACAAATCAGATTAAGGATATCTGATTTTCTCAGGACAAGTTAGCTGCCCTATACTTGCCCAAACCCCATCAAATACATTACCAAAATGTAGTATTTCCTTCCATCTATGAATTTTTGCCATTTTAAAATTGACCAAGGCTGGTCAGAGGGTGAACTCTTAATTTCAGCCCTTTTGTTAGATCTGCTATTCTTGCTGTTTATCAAAGCAGTTCTTGAAGGGGCAGACAGGAAGATGCAGAATAGTGATGGTTCTGCTGCTCCCTTCCCTGTTTGCATCCCGCTGACATTGGCAGGCACGGCTCAGCAGCACCTGCTTTTGTGACTCTACTGGATGCTTCTTCTGTGGCCATCTATTTTTTGAAAACAAAACAGGTATTTTGCTTTGAAAACTAAAGTGTAACTCTCCAAGGCTAGCTTTTTTTAAAGACTGGATTCAGACAGAAATGGTTTTTCTAAATTATAGGTTTAAAATTACCCTACCATTATACAACAGCTTGGCACTTCTCCAGAAAACTGAAGACATTTGGAACCTTTTCCACTGAAATGATAATTGCCCAATGAAAACAGGATTTGGGGAAACATAAACTTGACATCAAGCTACTCCTTTTTGCTATAAATTATATTGACTCTCCACTATTGCAAAATTGCTTTTGATGATTTGACCATGGAAGAATGTAGTGAAAGACTCTTTATTACCACACTCCCATGTGCAGGGAAATTGCAATGCATCCACACAAATCTGAGCTGAGACGAGACTTTCCACTGACTTCAAACAACTCTGCCTTTCGTGCTCAGAGTTGCACAGGCCACTATTAAAATATCTTTAAAGTCCTTAACAACCAGGAGTTTCCTTTGTATGCTAGGATGGAAGTCACTTTTTTCTTCAACCAAGTTTGGTTTGCTTATCCAATCTGCCTTGAAGGTACTGAAGGACAGGAATTAAAAACTTCTGAGTCTGAAGCTGAAAAAGAAATAGATATCTGTGTGAAGTATCATTTTCCCCATAAAACTCCCTGTTTCAGGATATTTTGGAGTTTACTAGTATACTGGAAATCATTTAGGAAGTTTTTAAGATCTAGATCAGCAAATGGGTTTGTGTATGTGTAAATAGATAAACAGATGTACAGAGGTTTGGGAGAACAGGCTTGATGCCCAGTGGATCCTCTCTGTGAGCTCTGCAGTACCCAAGTGAATCGAAAAAACAAACTTTCCCATGGATTGTGAGGGATTTCTTTGTTTGGCTCAGTTTGCCTACCTACTTTATACTACAGCGTGGAAAGGCTTATGTTTTCCTCTGTGTAAGAGAGTAAAAGATGGATGTTAGTCAGAGAGCCTGTCCAGCTGGTAAAAGTGAACTGTCAGGGGCTGACAACATATGAATGGAGTTACCTTGGAGATGCAACAGAAGACCAACAACTAGATGTTGAGGTTTTAATGAATGCCTGCCAAGTGAGGCAGAACGTGNTACTTTATACTACAGCGTGGAAAGGCTTATGTTTTCCTCTGTGTAAGAGAGTAAAAGATGGATGTTAGTCAGAGAGCCTGTCCAGCTGGTAAAAGTGAACTGTCAGGGGCTGACAACATATGAATGGAGTTACCTTGGAGATGCAACAGAAGACCAACAACTAGATGTTGAGGTTTTAATGAATGCCTGCCAAGTGAGGCAGAACGTGTGAAAACAGCGTGGCTGGTCCTTGAAACAAAGAGCTGAGGTGCTGGAGGAGCTCACAGAGGAGCAGGAGTGGTGTAAGGCCACACCTGAAGTTGTCTGGGGACTCTGAGCCCAGAGGAGCTGTTGGGAAACATTTTTTCTGAGTGTTGTTTGCAGTCACTCAGGAAACGGTTGGCTGGACCATGAGAAGGAGCAGCCTTAGAGTGTGGCTGATAAGGGCATCAATAGCCTGCTGCAAGCATTCTCAGGGAAAAAAAATCCCTTAAATGACAAAAGTAAGGGATTTTGGCTTACCCCAAACCCCAACTTACTGATAAGTAACAACACCAAACAGCCCAACTTACTGGTAAGAGTTAATTTCCAGCCTTCTTCTGAACTGAATTCTCTGCCTAGTCCCTGCTTATAGGATAAACTCCCAAATGCATCCTAGACTGACTTCAGGTAAGTTTGAGATGCCTGTGGATCAGTAAAGCAAAGGTTTTCCATGTATGCCTTCAGTAACAGGATGTCACTTTTAGTGCCATTGAATCAGCTGAGATAGAGGGAAGATGACTGATGTGCATAGATGTGTAGATTCTGTACATCTGTAGCTGCCATATTATTTACCAAGGTAAGTATTTTATGATTATGTCCAGTGGGGCAAAGGGCCCCCTTCTAAACTGGAGCTCCCTTCCACCCTCTGCAAGTGCATATAAAGGCTTGGTTGGATTGAGATCTTCAGAGGCAGGATAACTCCTGGGGCCAGAAATGTTGTTTGGGGTGGATTTTTCTCAGTCCTTTAGTTGGGCACCAAGAAGTTCACTCAAATGCCTTCTCCTGAAATGGGTTCCTCATACTATGGTTGCTGGGCCAGCAGGAGTACTTTATTGCTGCAGTTTTGAACCTGACTTTCTCTGGAGGGATTTGCTGGTCATAAGGCCAGCACTAGCCTCAAGTGGGCTCCAAGAGACTGGTCTTTTCCACAGTGGCACAGTGAATAGGCCTCTTTACACAGTGACCTTGTGGTACGCCTATCTCTGGTTTAAAAAACCTTGAAATGTGGGTTTTGTTAGCTTTTTTTTATAATCACTTCCTATCCCTTTACCTTGAGGGTGATTTTTTTCCCCCCCACATAATTGCAGTGTTGTCTTCAGGAACGCCTGTGTTTTGTGACTTTGGCAAATGTGCTGTCTGCTCTGCTGGAATCTGTAGTATTTTTTAGGCCTTGCAGCCAAGGTTGCTACTGACTCCTGTCAAGGAAAACTACTCAGACTTAGAACAACAGGGGGGTTGTTTCCTCTGTCAGGTATGGAAAGGGGCAGAGTGGGACTCCCTGGCTCCTGTCCCCAGATCAGATCATACCCTGTGCTAGGTCAGGCAGTGCTAGACCTGGAACCCTTGTCTCAGGTCCCTATGCCATCAGGTTGCCATCTGACACGTTAAGTGCTGAAGCCATGGATGCTTGGGTGGACATAAGGACTCCTATTACAAGGTCTAGCAGGTCAATCTGGCTTGCTGATGAGTGCCATCAAAGAAGTAGCATCAACACCAAAGTGATTTCCATGGAAGCTCAGGGAAAGGTTTGAAAAATATTTTGCCTCATGAGGGGGTAATTGAAAGTGTTTGCATATAGCAGCATGGAATGCCTGAAGTTATAGGTGCTTGATTGTCTGTGCCAGCGGGAGGAAGAGTGTTTGCTGTATCCATGTGTTTTCCTGAGTGGATGAGAGCATTCATGCCAGCAGGGAATTCAGCCCTGTGGGAGTAAGGCCAAAGGGTGTCTGCCTGTCTGGCCATCAGTATGCTGGAGACTTACTCAGAAAATGGGACTTGACAGATATGCTCTGCTGCACAAAACCGAACAGCATTAATGGTGTTGCCAAATTTAACTAGCAGCCATCGTCTGAACTTTTTCTCATTAGCTGTCCCAGCTGTGTCACTGCTGCTGACAGGAACTGGCCTCCACAACCTGCTCTGTAAATACTTTCCAGAGTTCAGCTTGGACAATGATTATGACTCTCCTGCTGTGAGTTTCCTGGGTTGGATCTGGGTCTGTCCATAGGAAAGGATTACAAAACAGAAGGCTCATATCATCACGGTTTGTTTATGGCGGTTTTGGGAAATGCCAGAGCAGCGCTACAGCTCAGATCTTTCCATTGAAGCCTTCAGACTCTCTGTACTGAACCTGTCTGCTCTGCACTGCAGTAGCACTGATCTTGGTCCAGAAACTATTTGTGTATTTTTGGCTGCACTTTGGAGAAATTCATTCAGTCTAATGGCATTTCAAAGAGGAAAAACAAAAGTATCTAAGAGCCTGAGGTTTAAGAAGTTGGCTGTTGCACACTGGATGGAATTCTGAATGGAAAAATATTGTGGATTTCTGCTATGCAGAGCTAGTTGTCCAGACCTATGGCACTACCTCCTGTCATTTAAAACTACAGAGTGGCTGCTACTAAACACTCATATTCGGTTGCATTTCGTAGGTTCAAGATTGCCTGTAAACCCAGAAAGAAATAAGCATGTGTACTGAATTGTTTTGAATTATATTCCATTAGCAATATTACTTAACTATTTAGCGAGTGCTTTAGATAATTATAATAATGTGATAAAAAAGCCACACTCAATAAGTCAGAAGGTTGTAAGACAATGAAATGAAAATTGGTTTAAGGTGAGTACAGGAGATGACCAGGCAGCTGAATATGACAGTGTGGAGCACAGCTGATGGAGGCTGTAGTGTTTTCTTGTAGCTGTCTCTTGAGCCTGTAATTGTAAGAGGGGAAGTCTAAACGAGAAAGAAATACGAGAAGAATAAGCTTGAATGCTCTTCTGTCTCCTGGATCCCATCTGTAATTCACCCAAGCCTGTGCAGGAGAGGTGTTACATACATCTAAAAGGAGCTTGCTAATACTCATCGTCTTACCAAGACTGTGGTTGCAGCATCTGAAGGCACTGGACTCTATCCCGAACCCCTCCATGCTTGCCTGTGTGCTGTGGCTGGCTGGCAGGGAGAGTGCCTCCTGGTGTTGCCTGCTGGGCTGTGGTCAGCACGGCTGCCTGTGGAAGGTAGGGAGCTCAGTCTATGAATCTCATCAGCACAACACTGTAAAATCGAATTTCTCCTGGCACTGAGTTGTTGTACACTTTGCATTTTTGTTTGGCTCTGGAAATCCTGAGAGTAAGTGGGGCATCAAGCACTTAATATTGTTGTTGTCACTCAGGAGAGATTTGCTTACTAGTGGTGACTTATTTACTTAATTAAATTCAAATGGTGGTTTTAGACGCTGAAACTCCTTGACCCTGTGTTTTGTGAAAATCCATTGATGCAAGAATCTATGTTTATGAAAAGCTGAAAGTGTGAGAGATATGGTAAATCTTCCAAGTAGCCTGGCTGGGAGGAGATGCTCTTGTCCTTCCTGCCAGGTTGTCTGCATTGGGGTCAGAGTGGGGAATCATGGTAATGTGCAAGGAGCAGCAATATTCTCTTGTGTACTCCATATGGAGATGGGGAAGATGACTGGAGTGCTGTTGTTAGCCAGGTTGTGTTTGCATGAAGCACTGGGGGAAGGACCTAATGCAAAACCCTTGACCAGACCTGTGTCCCTTTGCAGAGATGCCCTGGATGCTGTCAGCGTGCTTTATAATCAAGTTGATGAGGGCGTTCACCGACTGGTGATGATGTCAAACAAGCGCATCCAGGAACTGGAACTGGTGATGGAGTTTGAGAAAGTGGAAGAGTGTTTTAAGGAGGTAAGGCCTACCTGTCAGTTCCAGTGAGTGACTGCTGCCCTCGGTCTGTGTGTTCCACAGCAGGTACTGGGCCTGTTGATCTGTTGTGTGAAGGTGTACAGTGATGCTGGATGCTTAAAAAGAACAACTGAACATAAAAATCTGAGATAGAGTTTCAGCAGTGCTGATAATCAAGCCACATATTTCCCTGGTATCTCTTGATGCCAGATGAAAGTGCCCTGGCTTCTCTCTAGGTGTGGATCATTCAAACCTCATAAACATCTGTGAAATGGCTCATGGGTAAGCAATACACTTGGAGGTTGAGTGTCTTTTTTGACCCTCTCAGCGAGACTGTTGATGAGGCATTCTTCATATTTCACCTTGAGAAGCAGCAGAGTGATGACAAGCTTATAATAAGTCTGCATGTCCCCTTTGGGCTGTAGCTCCTGCAGGGTTTGTTGACATCCTGTTGCTGAATATCCCTGCCCCACACTGCCTGCCCATCCCTGTCATGTACTCTGTTGTTTAGATTCCTGTGCTGTTCTCAGGTCCCTGATGTCTGATAAGTCCAGGCACACTCCTTCCCCTCTGGGTGTAGCACCAGGCACACTCGGTTTGCCTCTGGGTGCAGGCCTCTATACAGGCTCCAGGAAGGGAACAGCCTCTTGTCCTTAGCCCAAGAGCCATGCTCAACCTCCCACCCCTGGCACTTCTGTGAGACCTTCAACTTTCCTTCATTTAGTGCTTGTTGGAACTCTTGACAGCCATGGGATAACTGAAGCAAACAGGCACTGGCTTTCAGAAAGACCTTTGAAACTTATAGCCATGATGATAGAGGACCTCAAAAAGTCATAAAGCAGCTCAGGTCTGAGCATCCTACAAGAGCTGATCAGTCCTTTCAGTGTTGCAGATCCCAGATGATCCATGTTGCAGATCCATAAGCCTAAACTCAACCCTGAGATTATGGAGTTGTGTGGTCTCTTGTGCTGTAACTCATCAACAATGAGAAGTTTGTGTCCTTATTAGGATCAGTTTCACTGCTGTTCTGGGATTCTGGGCTCCTCTCCTCTAGTGGGAACTGAATTTGAAAAGGAGGCTGTAGCCTACCTAGTGTTTTCACAGGCCAAGGTGGATCTGGGAGTTTTAATGACTTCCCATTTGGAGGTAGACACTTGGGCGCCATGCAGGATGTGTTCAGGACAAGAAGTGTGTTGCAAGAACCTGGTAGAGACTCTTGTTAAACACACAGGTTCTTAATACCAAACAGAAATGAAAAAAGGCACAAAAGCAAGCACTGCAACCTGTTTCTGCTTTAAGCTGAACTTTATTTTTTTGTTGTTGTTGAATTGTGTAACACTCGACTGCTCCCGGCTTACTTTGCTTGTAGATCACCAATGATGACAGCAGCTGCTCCTGCTGTTAAGCCTGCCTGGGAGCTCTAGGCAGCAGCAGTGTGCCCCTCTGCAGTACTGAGAACCCACCACCATCTCTTCCTCCTGCCAGTGGGCTTGCTCCTTGTAACCTTCTCACAGTCCACAAAACTAGGAGTTTGTCCTTGACCTTGGGGTTGAGTTGGGATATGGATTAGGTGACATAGGAAAACAGGATGCGTGGGCGTTAGGAAGCACTTAGTCTGTCCCTTCCCCCAGGTGCACCTATGCCTGGAGCATTGCAGACAAGTTTACCAGCCTGTTTTTAAAACCTAGTGATGATGGAGATGCTGTGTTATCCTGCCTGGCCTCCTATGATTGCTTTGCTCTTAGGATGCTCTTTTTAGTCAGTCCTCTACCCCTCTTTGAGGATATGGGCTGATAACTGCAGCAGTAGCTGGGTCCCACTAAGGAACATGCAGTTGCTGCTCAGCTTTGTGGAGACCTGCCTTCAGAAAACCAGTAGCTGAGAGTCCCAGAGAACCACAAAACATTGCAGATGGGGGAGAGTCCATTGGTACATTCACACTGACATGGTTCATATCCTGGCAGTCAGAAAAGGGAAGTGATGTAGGAAATCTGGCAGCAAGGAGTTCCCGGTTGGGGGTAACAAAAATAGGAATTTCAGGCCTGTCTGCAGGTTGCAGAGCCTGCTTTAGACAATGGCTCACCCGAAACAGAGCCCAGGCAGCCACTTGCCCTGTTTATGCCTAAGGCTAGTGAGCAATAGCAGAGCTTTTCAATTACTCTGTAACCTGAAGTGGAAAAACTCTTAGCAGGAGGCTCAGACTGAAATGCTGGAGTGGGGGACAGAAGTCTACACACATTCTTTCCAGTAATGAGATGACCAGCATTATGAGAGCAGTTCCTTGCTCTTTCCACATAAAGGGCTACGTTGGTGAGTAGCACAGGGTGACTAACAAGCAGGGCTTATCCTTTTTCTTCTAGGTCAGCAGTTGGATTGAGAATGTTGGCAGAAAACGGCTAAAGGAAACTATCAACCTGGATGATTCTTTGGCGAAGCTGCTTCAAGCACAAAAGCAGTTCAAAGAGTTTGATCTTGTTGCCAGTGTAAGTGTTGTTGGATTGGAAAATTGTATTCTCCAGCATCTGAGTTGGTAGCATTTGTGTCTTGTACGTGCTTAGCTAAACACATGATGCTAACAGGGTTCATTACTAAAGTGTGTGTCATTCCATCTCACTATGTAGTATCCCTGCTCTCCTTTTGCAGACAAAGCCACCAGCTCAACACTTAGTAGATGGCATTTACCAGTCTTGGGGAAAATAGCTACTGGGATGAAAGATGGATTTTTTTGTTCCTCCCTTGATGTGCTTGTAACACTGCCTTTTTTTGATCCTAATTAAGCCATGGTCTTGCTGTGTAGGCCTTTACAAGCTGCTGTGTGACGAGTGTAAATCTTAAGAGATCAGGCTCCAGAATTCTGCTGTAAACAATGACACCCCTGCTTATGTGATTCGAAACTTAAAAACCAGTCCAATTAGCCTTAGCTGTTAATGGCTTTGAAGACTACTTACTCTTGATTTCAGGTCTCTATCCTCATAAGCAATTCCTTTTTGTTTTCAGGAATATTGCAAAAGGGGACAGGAAACACTAAAGAAGATGAATCAATGGGAAGACTTTTCCTTTGTGGATGTGCATTCTTACAGGGTAAAGCTGCAGGCCTATGAGGATCAGCTGGAGGAGTTCTGCACCCAGCTGGATGAAACGAGGCACCGAGTCTGTGAAACAGTCAGGCTGTATGAATTCTTTGACAAGGTAAGACAAGGCATCTGCTGCACAGAGGAAAGTGTAAAAAGTCTGCTTGGACTCAGTCCAGTGCTAGATTGTTTATGAAAGGTGTGAAATGTAGTATTTGCTCCATCAGGAGCTGGGTATATAACCTGCAGCAGTCCCTTATGCTCATGTGTCTGCAGTGATTTTTTTAAGTCAGTATGTGAGAGAAGGGGAGGGTGTGTCTTCCAGAAAATGTCCACATCTGTTAAGCATAGAGGTTTTCTGCTCTCTGAGCTGCAGCTTTTTAACCCCTTTCATGGCCACAGTGGACAGAAGGATTATGGCAGTGCTGGCTCTGATGACAAGGGCCAAGAGATGGGCTGATTGTGTCCAGTCTTGGCCACCATGCCAGGGAAGGCTGCCTGCATTTTCCTTCTATAGCCTTACACACTGGAAAATTCAGCCAATTGACCCATCAGGAGTATCACCTTGCTCTTCAGTCCTAAGTACAGTCCCACTCCTCCCATGTGGAGGCCTGCCTGAGGAAAGGGAGCACCAGAATGGAGAGTTGGGAAGTGTGGCTGAGGGAACAAGGGATCCCTGGATCGTCACAAGGATCTGGGAAGCAGGAGCAGAGGATGTGTATGGTGACTGCTGAGTGCCTGACCTTCCCACCTGTTTGGTTTAGTGTAAATGCACCCATTTAGCAGATCTGCAGTTGGATTTGGTGTTTTTTAATTTCTAAAGTTGCAGATGAATAAGCAGTAGGATTTTCTAAGTGCATTTTAAAATACAACTCTGGCAAGAACAGAAGGCCAGGGAGCCTGTGCTCCATTTATTCCACACTTGTACAAACACTGGGTATTGAAGTTCTCAAATTCCAGAAAGAATAGACACTAAAAGTTAAGCTGTACCAGATGTAGGTGCCACTTAGTTGTTGTCTCTGAGCTGCCTTGGCAGCCAGAAGTGCTCAGGGGAAGAGGGAGGAAATTTAGCTAAACATGAAAACATGAAAAAGCATCCTGTGTGAGGCAGAAAAGTGGAGAAGGCAGCCCAGAACACTGCTGTCAGGGCAATGAGGATTGAGTTTGTTTGGTGATGCTCTGCAGGTCTGCTCTGGCTCATTTCTGCAGTTTGCTGTGCAGGTGGGGGGGGGACCCTCTTGCTGTGGAAATATGTTTGGTTTTTTTCACCCCAATAGAGAGAGAGAAGTGCCTCCCATGCCATAGGAGAATGGCAAGAATCTGTGCTTTTCTACCTCCCTGAACAGAGATGTTCAGGGGCTGCTCTGGTACTTGAACACCCCTTGCCATCATGAGGGATCCTGGGAAGGATCCTGGGAAGGGTTTTCTCATGTTTCTTCTGATAAATTGAGGCACATAAAAGCACCAAGCCTTCCTTGGCATATTGACAATTCTGCAGCCAAGCCAAACATAGCCAAACATTGTATGTGAACCCTTCCAGACAAAGCTGGAAGTCTCTGGAGCACAAATGTGGACTGTAGCACATGATCATGGAACCATACAATGGTTTGAGCTTGAAGGGATTTTAAAGGAATCATCCAGTTCCAACTTCCCTGCTGCAGGGATGCCACCCACTAGACGAGGTTGCTACAAGTCCCTGTCCTGGCCTTGAACACTTTCAGGGATGGGGCAGCCACAACTTCTCTGGACAACCTGTGCCAGGGCCTCACCACCCTCACAGGGAAGAATTTCTTCCTAATATCCAGTCTAATCCTACCCTCTGTCAGTTTGAAGCTATTCCCT
>VZUA01031563.1:0-17466 GCA_013401035.1 Horornis vulcanius
TTGGAATAAGATGATCTTTAAAGGTCCTTTAAAGGCTGGGTCTTTGGACTCGAACTATTCAGTGGTTCTATGATTTGACATCAGTCTTGTCCCTGCAACATTCTGCAGCCCGAGTACTAAAGTCCTTACTGGGGGTGCAGGGTGCTGAAGTTTTTAGATAGGAGTTGTATAAAACATGGTGGAGTAATAAAAAAACAGAAATTACCAATGAAAATCATTTGAAGTTAAGACTTTGGTTTAATGAATGGTGGGTCAGCCTTGTGAAAGGTCCACTTTAAAATCTACGAAGATTGTTGGGACTGCCTGAGTGAACAAGTGTGTGTTTGTGACAGTCCACAGGGACCTGAAGCCCCACAACATCCTCATCTCGATGCCCAATGCTCACGGGAAGGTCAAAGCCATGATTTCAGACTTTGGGCTGTGCAAGAAGCTGGCAGTGGGCAGGCACAGCTTCAGCCGCCGCTCGGGCGTGCCGGGCACTGAGGGCTGGATCGCCCCAGAGATGCTGAGTGAAGACTGCAAAGAGAACCCCGTAAGTCCTCACCCTTCCCAGGCTGCCCGGACCAGGCCAGACCCTAAAAACAGGCAGCACCTGGTGCCTGGGCCTCCAGGCTGCCTTGCAGCTCAAATCCTTCTGCTCTCAGCTGCAAAATAAGCACCCTGTGAGAATCAGAGCTTTCAGGGGGAAAAGATGTCACTGCTACTGGAGGCTGTTTCTTTGCAGACATACACTGTGGACATCTTTTCAGCTGGCTGTGTCTTCTATTACGTGGTGTCTGAAGGTGGCCACCCCTTTGGCAAGTCCCTGCAGCGGCAAGCCAACATCCTGCTGGGAGCATACAGCCTGGAGGCTCTGGATGCAGGGAGGCATGGTAAGGACTGCACTGCAGGGGTCAGTGAGCAGCCCAGGCTGCTAAACACCAACACCAATGATACAAGCAAGGCCCACAGTTACTCCCAGCCTGGCAGAGAGGAAAGTTGTACTCCTCAGGTCCTCCTGAAGTAAAGTGTCTGAAGTTCTTAGAGTTAGTACACCAGAGCAACTCTGGAATACACAATTTGGAACTCTCCGATCTTGACTGTGAAGTTATTTCCTGTATTTAAAGGGTGGGAGAGAGCTGAACTTTGATATTTTTTCTATTGGTTGTCCAGCACATCTGTGAGGGCAGCACTTGAACTAGCAGGAAAGGAGGAAGTAGAGACCATAATGAATTTCTGAAGTACAAAATATTATAAAATTTAAAAAATTTACATTTCACTACAGCCTAAGAATGTAGAGAAAATAAAACAAAAGAAGTAAATTTCCTTTCACGCTCTTCCTTGCAGAAGACATTGTTGCTCGTGATTTAATAGAGCAGATGATAAACATGGACCCTCAGAAACGGCCATCTGCCAGCTGTGTGCTCAAACACCCCTTCTTTTGGAGTCTAGAAAAACAGCTCCAGTTCTTTCAGGTTTGTGATGACCTTTTCTCTCCTCTCAGTTCTTAGGGCTCCTGTAGACTTTTTCAGGTCTTGAATTCAGTCTCTCTTTTGTGCCTGAGGTCACAGAATCCACAGCCTTACTGTAAGGAGTGAGGTAGCCCAGTTGTAAAACCTGGGTGGAGCTCCTAAGCAATAGGCTTGGTCTTACAGCAGGTATTTCAGAGGGGATGATGTTACCAAGGTCAGTTGGTGGGAGGAAAGTCTCCTCTAGCAGCTGCAGTGGCCAGGAGGATTTTCAAGAACAGGAGTGACCATGCACTGAATCCTGATGTGGGGTGGGAAGTGGCTGAGGGCTTGAGATCCTTTCCAGCCTTATCTCCTTTTTAAAAAGGCTTTGGCAGAGGGTGGAACAAATAATCTCAGAAACTTCTGTTCCTATTCTTTTCTTATTCCCAAGCATTGTCGTCAAGTGGAATTCTGACTTTACTACCAGGACAGGCTGTGCTTGGCCGGAAACAGAAATTTGAAAATATTGGGAAAAACTTGGAAATAAAACTAGAAATAAACTGAATGTCTCTTCCAGGATGTTAGTGACCGGATAGAGAAAGAATCTTTAGACGGTCCAATAGTCAAGCAGTTAGAAAGAGGTGGAAGAGAAGTGGTGAAATTGGACTGGAGAGAGCACATCACTGTTCCTCTTCAGACAGGTAATGGACAGCATTTTATCAGAGTGGGAATTACCTGCTGTTCCCAGTTTGCTGGGACAGGAGCATAAGGCTAACAAATGCAAGTACATGTTCAGGTGAAACACACCTGCAAGAATCTGTGGCTGCAGACATACACCCCAGCACCTAAAACTGCATCACAACACAAAAAAAAAGAAATTGTTTCTCTTGCAGATCTTCGAAAATTCAGATCCTATAAAGGTGGCTCCGTCCGGGACCTTCTGAGGGCGATGAGAAATAAGGTAAAGGAGTCATTTCCTGGTGCACTCTGGGCTGCTGCCTCCAGCTGCTCTTGTTGCCAGCCTGTATCAGAGCCTGATTTACCTATTGAGCTTCTTTACAAGAGCCCAGCTGGAGGTTACTGTGTCCAGGAACACCAACAGCTCTGTTTGCGAAAGGCTTCTGGACAAACCCTCTGACTGAGCTTTTCCCTCTTCTGTTTTCTCCACAGAAGCACCATTACAGGGAACTGCCTCCCGAAGTGCAGGAGACCCTGGGCTCCATCCCAGATGAGTTTGTGTGTTACTTCACAGCTCGTTTCCCTCGCCTACTCCTGCACACCTACCACGCTATGCACATCTGCTGCCAAGAAAGACTCTTCCAGCATTACTATGCTGAGGACTCTGCAGAGCTGAGCCTTACAGGAGAGACAGTTTGAGAGGAGAGGGATGGAGCTTTCTTCTCTGGGACCAACATTCCAAGCACAGGCCTACCCTTAGCAGGAATAAGTGGGATCAAAGAGCTGAATTCTCTCTCTGAAGAAACCAAGCTTCCAAAAAGTGCCTTGTACCTGTGCCTGTGCTGGATCAGGAGATGGTGGAGCCCATGGCGTGAGTGGTAAAGCGATGAACCCTGGGGATGGAGTTACCGACTCCAAGGCAGTTTTCAAGACTGTGGGAATGAAGAGCAAAAGCTGGATATAACCATCACCCAATATCCCTGTACTGTCTGTGATTTTATAACCAATGGGTATCACTACAAAAAAAAATTCAAATTCTGTGATTGAAATCATATAATTACTTGGGACTGGGATGTGCAAAAGCAGCCCTATGGTTGTAGCAAATAATCTGAACCTGCCTTTGCACTATTGCCACATTGGGCATTAGGCACACCACAGTGATTGTAAAGGGAATCATTCATGATTATCCAAAAAATGGATACCATATCAACCATTTCTGTTGAATCAGTACTACCCTGGAAAATTAGTCCCTCATACTTGAGCAGAAACAGTTTTTAAAAAATACTGAATTGAAACATCAATTCAAGGTTTGCCTACTCTGAAAATAAGCCTTGTTGTTTAATATGAACCAGTATTCACAGAAGAGGTTGAAGAGTCCTCGACTTAACTCACAGTATGAGAACAGATCTGCTCAAGTACCTGCAGCAAACACTGATGGCAGCTGGGAGCTGCCTGTGACTCATCAACTGCAAATGTCCCTCAAGGGGTAAGAAAAGGCCACAGCCACAGAGCCAGGGGTGAGATGAGTCCTGGGAAAAAGCTAAACAGGAACCAAGAGCTGTTCAAAGCAGTGAAATCAGGACAGTGTTTAAGGGGTGCCACAGAGCTGTAGAACCTCATTTCCTGTGTGTGTGGGTGGCAATTCCATCCACAGTAGCCTGTGTGGTTAAAGATGCAGTATTTCTTTACACTGGCCCTGAAGCTGTGACAAAGTGTTGCATGTGCTAGGATGAAGAAATGCTGAATTCTAATGTAACTGGGGTATTCTTTTACAATATATTTATTTAATGTATTTATATTTATTTAATTTTTACTACAAAGTGGTATCAAATCCAAGTGGTACAAGTATGAAGCATGCCAAATCAGTCTTAATCAGTTTTGTGTTTATATTTAATCATCCTAACAACTGGAAGAGGAAAGTGACACTGCATCTTTCAATGGAATTAATTAAAGGAGAAATTACAAAGTGAGAATTTGTATGACTATGCCATTGAGTCTTAAGTAAATTATTGCCAGTAATATGTATGATGGGGTATATACAGCTGCTTTTCTGGAGATACTTTACAGGATTTTTCCCCCTACTTTTACAGTGTGTGAGAGCAATTTACCTATGATGCCAAACTGTGCAGGTTACATGTTTTTAAAGCTTGAAAAAAATAATGGTAATTTTACCTAAAAAGATTCAAAGCCTGTTTCATATTTTTGTATTTTTCATGTAAAGGTCTTTTATAAATCTACTAAATAAATACTTGTACTCAGATTACAACCCTATGGTTTTTAGTGCCAATGTGTGTCCAGGGAAGCCAGCAGGCCTGGTGCTGTCAGAACTGAGCAGGCAATGGCCAAGGCCTGCAGCAGCTCTGTCCTGCCTGCATTGGGAAGGGACACGTGCCTGGATTTTGAGCCTGTTCAAACCATTGCCTGCCTGCTGATCCAACAGAGTGTTATAAATGATGTCAAACAACTAGGTCTATTGAGTTAGCAGCAATTTAACTGAATAACAATTTGCTATAAATCAATACAATTTAGTAAATATATTCAAGTGTGTTTGTATATATATATATTTGGCAGTAATTAATTAAGTATGATTAAGGTTTGGATACAGCATAAGCAAAACTGACCGGGGTACAGGGAGGGCTTCTCACCCTACCTCACGTACAAAACAGAGCAATTCAAACTGAACTTAAATGCTGTATGCTAATACATATTCATCAGTATTTCTCATAAATTTCCTCCTATTTCTGATTCTAAAATCTGCATCAGTATACTGCACAGTGCAGGCTTCACTTGTTGCTAGGGGGTCTTCTGCCTTCTTTTGGTGGTCTTTTGGATGAAGGCTCACAGTCTTCCTCGTTGCCCTTTGGATAACCTTACAGGTTGTGTGTGTGTACTGTGTGTTGTGTTATGTAAATAAGCATTAGGTTCCAAAAAATTAGCCTTGTATTTCATAGACAAAACTGTAACTTCACATCTTGTCCTTGAAACCATCCCAACTTTGTCCATCCCTAGGTCGATTCTGTCTTGAGACATTACTTATCTCAGAACTACATTCTGTATCCTATTTTTACATGTAACATCTGCAAAGGGGCCCATCTGCTTTATAACACTAATTTCCTTTATTGCTTTATAACAATAATTTTCAAAATAGTTACAATTTAGTTAGCATGAATCATTTCCATTTATCACAAGAAGATGCAGGAGTTGTTCAGGTGCGGGGAGCACTGACCCTCCCTAAAGGCCCAGGAGCCTCATTTGTTACTCTGCCAGTCCCCAGGCATCAGCCCCCTCCAGCCTGGTGGCTGAGGCAGGTGCACAGGTGAGATAAAATGGCAGGAATTTGTGCTGCTCTGTGATAAATACCCATAAATAAATGGTTTTGGTGAAACTGATCACGTGCTTTACAGGAAACAGCCACTCAGTTCAGCTGCAGCACGGCCTTCCTGGGCCCCAGTGGCACAGAGGGCTGGGCTGAGGAGCCTCTGGTGCTCTGTGACCCTGCCAACCTCTCCACTACGTACTTGGTGAGGGGCCTGGAGTGAGTAGGTAACTCATTAGAGGGCAATAACTGAAGTGGATCTGAAAGTTAAAAGTATTAAAGAAAGAATAAATACATCCCACAACCCATCCTGACACTTAGCTGGTTTTGGTGGGGCTAAGGCTGCTGGATTCTAACAGCAGCACCCCCCAGCAGCAGCACTGCTGCGAAGGGGGTGGAGACTGGATAGCTCACCCCAGGAAAGTTTGTCTAAAGCAGTTTCCCCTTTTTATTTCCGGACTAATTTTCAAGAGACCCGCAGGACCTGCAGAACTGCTCAGACTGCTGCCCGTGCAGAGCCTGGCACCACAGGTGTTGGAGCATCTTCCCTCCCTTCCTCCTATGGAAACTCTCTCCCTGCAGGCAGACAGCACTGGAGACACTCGGGAACCCGCGGGCTCTGCAAGGTAAGCCCTCCGTGCGCTCCGGCCGCGGGTCATTCTCAGCCTGGCGGGTTACTTCGCTGGTAGCAGGTTTAACCAAAAGTGTGGCTGTCCCTCCACTGCCACCCGCCCAGCTCTGTCCCTCCGGTCAACCACTGGGGTAGGAGCTGCTCGCAGCTCCGCGGGAGTGTCTGAGCAGCTCGGAGCGGTGGGAGGGGGGCGCAGACAGCTCTGCCCGCAGCCCCGCAGCTGCACCCCCTCCCTGCCCAGGCGTGCGGCCCAGAGTACCCCGAGCCCCGCGGAGCAAAAGCCCGCTGCCACCTCCGACTGCTCCTGGAACCAGGAGGGACCCGTGGGCCCCCTCCAGCCGCGCTTCCCCAGCCCTGCCCCCGCTATGCTCAGCCACCGTTCCAGTTTCGATTCCCCGAGCAAACGCTTCCTGACATCAGCTGTCAGTCACAGCGGGCTGGGGCAGAGACGCAAGGGTGGGAAGGGATTCACCGCAACCCATTGTACAAGCCCAGCCCTGGGAGGTGGCCAGAGGCACCAAAAGATCAGTATTTCAGGATATTTTAGCCCCCTTTTCTCGGGGAAGGCTGCACCAAGTGGAAATCCGTCCCACCATTTTCATAACCAACCTGTTTACACGAACTCTGAGGGATGCCTTACACCTACAGCACATCAGGGCAGTCCCGTAACAGGCTTCCCCCTCAGAGCAACCTGCTCACCACAAAGCTTCAGCCAGGCTGGTGCCTCAGCCAGCCAAGGCTTCCACAGGGCTGACCAGATGCAGAAAGGGTTGATGTGCACTTGTTTTGTTTTTTCCCAGCATACCCAGCTATTCTAGTCTAGTCTAGTCTAGTCTAGTCTAATCCATTCTCTCAGAACCATTATCTCCCCAAACCACCCCCTTCTGCTGAACTTAGCTCCTGCCAAGCAGTGGTCCCATGGTCCCTTCTCCTTCCCTTAGTCACCACAATTACACCTGCAGGTATTGTAGAGACCTCCACCAGCTGCACTCGTGGCTGCTCCTTTTACACCTACTGAGAGCACTGTTCAGCTGGCTGAGCTCCTGCACCTGCTGAATCAGAGCACTGAGCCTCCACATCACAGTAAGAGAAGAAACACCACCACCACAGTGCACCTTCTACTGTCACCCCACTGACTGGGCCATGGATGGTTACTGCTGACTGTGAATGTCTCCTATCTCTGCTGTCACACTGAGCAGGTGTATTTAACCCATTCCTCTGCAGTACACAACAGGCTGTGCCTGCTGCCTCCCATCTCTGAACCCCTGGAATAGAGGCTGGGCACAGGAAGGATGTCATGACGGAGGCAAGGACACCCCACTAAACAGAAAACCTTCTGCTGTGTTGGGCAGTGAGTCGAATTGCTTCTTGGAAATTTTGGTAAGCACCAGATGAGGGAAAAAAGAAGGAGCAGGAGAGAGAACACCCGCCAAAGAAGGGAGGGAAAAAAAAGAGTGTGAAGGAACAAAAGGCAGGGAAAGTGAGAAAAAGCAATAAAGAGATAGCACCTGGGGGATACAGTTGTGGGGGGGCCACCTTTTCTCCAATATATAACAGAAGGAACTGTTGGGCTCAGCTGTCAGCACAAGCTTCTCCAGCTACCCCCTATTTCTTTCACATCCATGGGTGTGTCAGAGGCAGGAGCAGCTGCCCTCACACAGGCACACAGAAGCAGTGTAGCTGGGAAGAACAGGCTTTTAGAGGTACAGAAATGACCTTGGACCAAAAAGGTGGGGAGGAAATTGGAAAAACAGAACACCAAAGTCAGCTTGAACTATCACAGAAATGTGAACTGTAAATCTAAAGACTTACTTTTCCCCCCACCAGGGAACAGCAGGATTTCCCTCACCAAAGACACCAAAGACAATGGGTATGTATTGCTTTCAGAAAAATTTTGCTTTGTATGTAGCAATTTGCTTTTTAATATCTGCATTTGAAGGATTCATCTCTAGTGGGGAATTAATCAGTACTCCTATTATCATCTTAGGGTTTATATTGACGCTATCCTCATTTAGCAGAAAATAATCAGACTCAAGTGGGTAAATGATCTACCCAAACCTATCCAGTTTAGGGAATCCAGCCCTGTCAATTCCCATAAACGTTACCAGATCATTCCCTGCAATGAGAATAATTTCCAAGTCTCCTTCCTAGTTTCCTGCTTTGCTGATTTATTAGTCTTGCACCATTGTTCAGAACTGCTTCTGATTAAGGTTATGGATACTTCGTCATCAGAACTGACGTATTTGAGAAGACCTGCTCCCCCACTGTGACTGGTAGAAAGAGAATAATCTAACATTCAGTGTGGCCAAACATTAGTTTGTATTAGTAATACATGATTTTAACTTCTAGATTACAAAATATTACCTGTGAATGAATGGGTTGAGAACCATGTCAAATGTTGGCTGGAATCTACTGGAATCAAGAAGGAGTATGTAGAAAAACTACATGCAGAAGAAATGACAGGTCCAGCACTAATGGAACTGGATGAGTCTTTCCTCAAAGACATAGGAATGAAGAAAGGCCAAATCCAGATCTTAATCCGCAAGAGAGATGAACTTTTGCGGCTCCAGGACAATGCACAGCAAGCTGAGGACTTGAGCAGCCAAACACCCAACAGAACAGATGCACAAACAGGCCCAGGCAGGGCCCACAATGCCCCTGCTCAGGGCACGGCGAGTGGAGGCAGCTCTGGTGCTGTGGGGACAGCCAGCAGCGAGAACACACTTCCGACTTCTGGCAAGAAACAAAAAAGCAGCAAGAAATCCCAGCTTCAAAACGCTGGTGAAGTTTTAGAGCTCAGTAACTGTCGGCCATTTAGAAGTCAGGATACGGATTTCAAATACGTGAAAGACACAGTTCTTCCTCCAGAATCAGGAGTGAGTGACTTAATCATTCCTTGCCATGAATACAAATCTTTTGCCATTGCTGCAGAGCTGAATAAACTTCAACTGCAATCAAAATTTGCCTCTGAAGTGATACGATTTGCTTCAGCCTGCATGAACACTCGAACAAATGGCACCATCCATTTTGGTGTCATGGACAGTGTTGAGGACAAGGGCTGGAAACACGGACAGATCATGGGCATGAAGGTCAAAAACCGAGACGACTTTGTTGATGCACTGGATTATATAGAAAAGTGCTTTTGCAGTAATTTACAAGAAATTGCAAGGAAATGTATTCACCCACCTGTGTTTGTTGAAGTGATTTCAAAAGACTCTCAGGAACAAAGATTTGTAGTGGAGGTTGACATTGAACCAACCTTCAGCTTGGTAAAGAACAACTGTTTTGAAGTTTATTTGCCAAAATACAATGAAAGCAGTCAGAAGGTGATCCTGACCAAAGAACTAGCTCTCTATCAGAGACTGGGAGCAAAGTCTGAACCTGTGCAGCGCAACAAACTCACTGCTTTCATTCAAGCTATGCAAGACAGGGATGCTCAAAGAGAAAAAGCTGATCTCTCCAGTACACAAGTACCTACAGAAATACCTCAAGATTTAGGAAGAAAGTTATCAATTCTGTTAAATGATGGCAAAAGCTACATGGATGATTCCCTACGGTACATCCTTGTCACAAACAGATGTGAACAGGATAATCTGAACTACATCAACTTTTTAATGCACTTGAACATTTTCTGTGTCTTTGACTTTGATGAACATTCCAATGTGTCAGGGCTGTACAGCAAATACAAAGAGCACCATGAAACAAGTTCTTATTTTTTACAGGGTTTTTT
The DNA here is from genome assembly GCA_013401035.1 of Horornis vulcanius. Lineage (NCBI taxonomy): Eukaryota > Metazoa > Chordata > Aves > Passeriformes > Scotocercidae > Horornis > Horornis vulcanius. Next base: position 9,786 of record VZUA01031563.1, read on the forward strand.
CAAAGAAATTAAGACTGATAATTCTCCCTCTCAGAAACTGTTTGATCATACCAGCTGGATATTCTGCAATGGGCGCAGTGACTTCCTTGGGGAGGAAAAATCTTGTGATGAAAACACATGGATTAGAACAAAAAAAAAAACCCTGAAGAAAGTAATTACTTGCATCTGTGAGGAAATTCTCCCGGAGCGCTCTTTCATTGTGGTATTTCTATTGCTATCACCAGTGCAGAAACCACTTGTGGACACTTTTCAGGAATTCTATACAGAGATGAATGGCATGGAGTACATCATCTGCATTTCAGAGTCCAGAGACAATTACAGAAAGTGGGCTAACCTAGCTCAGGCATCCTGCAGCATCAAGACCCTAGAACAACGCAGTGTTGTGGGTATGAAGCTCAGTCATGTGGATGCCACCATCCAATCTATGCTGCCTTCTACAGCCCAACCCAGACACCTGCCAGCTTCCACTGGAGGCGTGTGTACGCTTCCTATGCGGGAAGAAGAGAAACTGTATTCCCTAGAAATCCTTTGTGCTGACCAATGTGATGATATCAAATTAAATCTTTTGACTGAAACACAAAAACAAGAAATAGAACAAAATTTTTACCGTGGGAAAAAAATCATGTGGGAAAATTTGTGGCTTGCTGATGAAAAACTCTGTGGGGATATCATTGAACGTGAAGCATGCACGGAGGCAAGTAAACTCTTGGATGGCATTTTACAAGGAAGTGGACAAAATTATTCTGTGGCTAAACTAAAGATATTTCACCATCCTGGGAGTGGTGGAAGCACAATAGCACGGCAAGTTCTATGGAAAAGCAGAAAGCGTTTTAGATGTGCTATTATCAAGACCTCATATTCACCTTCAACTGTTTGTAAACATGTACTTGCCTTCAGAGATTATGAAGAAAAGGAGATCACTCACTGTTTTCCTGTGCTGCTCTTGATAGAAGATTACGATGATGAGTACTTTGAAGAACTACAGATTGACTTAATGGAGGCTGTAGCAACCAGGAAAATGAATACCTCCAGGCCTTACTTCATCCTCATATGCTGTAGACGATGCAATAACCCTGAAAGGCTTTGCAAGGCTTCACCACTGGACACAGTTGCTGTCACTCACAAACTGACAGAGTCAGAGAAAAATCTGTTCAACACTAAACTTAAAAACCTGCAGCAGAAATATGCTGAGACAGAATTCATACTTACGTTTGTGCTGATGTGTAAGGAGTTCAATAAAAAATACGTGTCAGACACAGTAGAGCACATACTGCAAGGCATCGACCCTTCCTCTCGGGACACCTGCTTGATGCGTTATGTGGCTCTGCTCAACTGCTACGTACCAAATTCATATATTTCACTGTCACACTGTGAGGCTTTTCTGGGGCTGGGGGCATATACAGAGAGTAAAGCAAGAGCATATAATTTCAAACATCACTTGAGTGAACAAGTAAGAATGATTTTTATTGAGCTAAGGGAAAGTACCACTTATATCTCATCTGTTCGGATAATACACTGCCTGGTTGCAAAAGAAATTCTGCATCAGCTTTCAGGCAATCAATCACTAAGTCAACTTGCAACAGCTCTTCTTCAGGAAAAGGTACTCTTTGAAAACAGATTTGGACGAGAAGAATTCATAAAGTTTATCAGACATCTGTTTATTCGACGTGATAAAAGAAGCAGGGGCGACAATACTGATACTCTCTTCTCCCCATTCATTGAACATGTCTGTGAAGCTGAAGACTGTGAAAAAGCCATTGATGTTTTAAAAGCTGCATATGAACTCCTTGGAAAAGATCCTTTTTTTGCCCAGCAGCTTGCCAGACTAAATTACAGCAATGAAAAATTTGAAGATGCGAAACACTGGGCAGAGGTCGCAAAATCGCAGTTGCCAACTGATTCTTTTATTTTGGATACAGAAGGTCAAGTCTACAGGAGATGGTTTAGTTTCACTGTGGATAAAATGACAGAGGAGGACACCCCTGAAAGGATCACTGAGAAGATAATGATTGCTCTTAAAGCTATGAAATGCTTCAGGGCTGCACAACAGGCAGCGAAGGAAGAACGTGAAACTATGAACAACGCTGGCTACTTTGGAGAAGTACAAGTAGGTTGTCGCCTTCTTCGATTTTTGTCCACACTGTCTGTATTCCCCCAAAGTCCAGAGAGGGAATATACTGAGCTTGTGAAATATCTCACCACAGATTACATTCCTGAAGACATAAAAAAACCATGGGAAATGCTCCATTCTGGCTTAAAAGGCTTGCACCAGAACCTGTATAATGCTCTGGAATGGATTTCAGAAGAACTAAGTTATTTCCAAACAGATAAAAACCAAGAGAAGGATGATGAAAATGATGACAAGGAAGAACAAATTTATAATCCCAGAAAATGGCTGAACCACCAGTCAGCGGTATATGCTAAATTCTTCATCTCAGCATCACTTACTGATGACAGCAACAATGGTCCTGACACTCAGTTCATGAGACGCATGAATATTTATAGGAGTGGTGGAGGAAATGTCACCAATATCCTGTCATTCTTAACAGATAAGAGAGAAAACAGGGCAGCTGAGAAGCTAGAAAGGATCCTTAGTTTCTATCCAGAAACCCCACTGAGGAACAAGCTGGAGGACACTGATTTGATCAATTTTATTTTGTGCCACATCACATTAGCCTGCTTAGCACCAGGATCAGCCAAACTCCTTCCACTGCCAACTCTTCGTGAGCTCAGTTTAAGATTCTGCAAAGGAAAAAGAGCATTTCCAGCAAGCGCCTTTTTTTTGCTCACCTTGCTGTACTGGCCAGATGACGCATTAGACAAAGAACCTAACCCCGATAAAGATGAAATTTTAACTTCAGCCCTTCAAACCCTGAAACGCTTATATGACATCAAAATGAAAGATGTTCCTACCAGAAAGAAAAGAATCTACACCCATTTTTTTCTGGGAAAGGGTTATGGCTTAAGTAAGATTGTGCACAAAACTAAAATTGACAAATTGATGGTGGGGTCCTTAGATGAGAGGAGAATGAAGTGGCTGCATGGAACCGTATGGAATATTTCCATAATTCGTGACAATCTCAGAAGAGTTTCTGGCTGGACCAAGGACAGAAATTTATTTATACGTGGTCACGTGAAGGAGCTCCGTGTCTTGCCACTCCATCAGGAATCAGTGCCCGCTGGAAATGAAAATGTGACCTTTTATTTAGGTTTTTCATTTAATGGTCTTGTTGCTTTCAATATTGAGGTTGAAAATGATCCAGCCAGCAAAAGAACATAAGATAAGTACACACAGTACTGTATACTCTTAGAAGGTACAGCTCTGGAAGTGTCCAGTCTCACATTTGAAACGAAAAGTGGACTGCCCTGGGTAACTACCAGGCAACAAGAAAAATCAGAATTAACTACAATAGTGACCAAATAACTAAAAAAATTGAAACTATGAGTAAAGTGAACTTTGAGCCAAGCCTTTGATAGTTTTGGACTCACAGAAAGCAAGATTTCAAACCAGACAGCAATCCTTTTCTTATCCCATAGGTTAGGATTTTAACTTAATTTCTGCAGTTTTGATCAGTAAAAGAATTTGTTCAGTGTACATTTTTTGTCCTGAATCAGCAACAGAAAAGTGAGCTCACACCTCATACACTGCCCTCTGACATGTACCATGTATGAAAAAACTACCAACTGCAAAGCCAGTGTTAGTATGGAAGCAATTTTAAAGCTGACTTTGCAACCAGGACTGATAAAAAACAAGTCTCAAATTCTGCCTACACTCCTACATTGCTTCTCTGTGTATATATAACCATGCTAGACATATCTCTATCTGGGGTGGGGTGCAGAGACATGTGAGCAGTCATGGATGACATAAAAGATTATTTGTAAGCACTGTTACGTGTTCATAGTCCAAACAATTGCTGCACTCGGTGAAATGATTTTGTTATCATCCAAGGAATGCCACGGAATACAGAACTCAAATTTGGCTAGAGCATACATCCATGATTTGAAAAATTCAAAGTTTTTCAATGCTGTGTTTCCAACCATGTCACATTCAGCTTCTAATAACAGAAGTGTGTGTTGTTGGTCTCATGCTGTTTGATAGAAGATAATGTGACTAAAACTGCCAAACCCCCATCATGTAACTTGTTTTGATCCAATAAATATCTTTTACAAGGATGACCAATTCTACATGAGCTTTATTATCCTACCTAAGGATGTATTTCCAACAGTAGCTAGGTACAATTTACTTTTCCAACTGCAGCCAAGATCTGGGCACAGCCAAAAACTGTAAAACAAACTGCAAGCCATGGTGAATTCAGAAGGAAGAAGATGGAAGACTATTGTCTAGTCCAAGTCTTCACATTCTGGCCTCAGGTAGCAGAAAATATTGCTAGAAGCAAAGAGAGCTGGAGGGCCAGAGAAATCCCCCTCTGCTCCCCAGCCCTGATGCAGGGGACAGGAGTATGTTTGAGAAGGTAACTGGGCAAAGGCAGCTTCCCCAAGTCTAGCCTGGGGCATTAGGATGGCTTCAACCCAGAGCAGAAACAGGATATGTAAACTTACTTAAAAGCAAAGGATTGACTGCTCACCAGACACACAACCTGCCCAAATGCTGTGGCAGTACAGACTGTTTTTGAAAAGGAATTGTTACCATGATGAAAAATTATAGCCAGCTTGGCCAGGAGGGTCTGTCTTCTGACTTGTTTTCTGCCTGCACGCATCCAAGTCAATTGTGCAGACAGCAGTGCTTTGCCCTGTAGCCCACACTGCACAAGCTTGTCTTTGAGGTATAAACAGGGGTCTTGCTTTTCAAATATGCTCACTTCTATCTTTTAAAAGTTTAGCTTTAAACTCTTTTCTTCCTCCCCCACATCCTCACAAGAAAAAAAAAAAAAAACCAACCTGAAACAAGTTTTAGAGAAAAAGTGTAAACTTTCAGATTACCTCTTGGGGTCCCACGCTGTCAAGACCAACCAGCTGAGGCTCACAGGGCAGCAAGTACAGACCCACCCTTCCTACTAGTTACATTCACAATGGGAGGACTTTAACCTGCCAGGTAACACACGGCTGTCCTTCCTCTAACCAGCTCTTAGTACAAAGCAGTTCTCAAATGCTCCTCAGATTTCCCTGGAGCCAGAAGGCCCAGAGGACAAATGCCCATTAAGAGCTCCTGCAAAGCAGCAGTGCTCCCTTGAAGGGTTCTCTACTGCACCTCCTTGTCACACATACCCAATTCAAAATGCCTTCAATTTGCCCATGTCATAGCATTAAAATATGCATTTATCTTTCCTTTACCACCTCCCAGAAATTAACCTGTGATAAATAAGAGCAACCAGCCTAGCACACTAATCCATTCTCATCCCATACACAGGAGGTGCAAGGATACCAAACTCCCAGACCTCATCTATCTGGCATTTTGCTCAAAAAGGGTTTAGAACAGAGCACCTCCCAGCATGCCCATGCCATCAGCTTTTATTAAAACAGTTAGAAACTTTTCCTACGTATTCTGATTCTTTCAACTTCAATAGCTTTGAACACTTAGCAGGACAGCAGATCAACAGCAAAAGGAAGTTACAAGTTAGAAGTCACGATTCACTTGTTTGTCTCCACTTTAAGTCAGAGCTCACACAAATGAGTCTCTGCAGCTTACAATCAAAAACCTGGTACTAAGTTATTCCCACCATAACATCTGTTGCAATAATAATTTAAATAGGTTTTCAAGAGGAGAAAAAAAAAATACACAGGAACAGTGGTTCACTTCTGTTTAATCAGAGACTGTTACAAAATGATTAAACATTACAGATGGCTGTATGTGCAATGACCCATTCCTGAANTCTGTTTAATCAGAGACTGTTACAAAATGATTAAACATTACAGATGGCTGTATGTGCAATGACCCATTCCTGAAGAACAGTTCAGAGAAGGTTCCCAGTGCATGTAAATGATGTTAGCGCCGTTCTTTTAATCTTCTTTGTAAACTGAAGGCTATAAAATTAAGCTTGTTATTGTTACTATTATCTGCATGCATTAAAATGATGCACATACTTACCAGTCTCTCATTTCTTGAATTAAATTCAACATCAGTATTTTGCCACCACCTGTCTTTTGAAAAAGATCAGTAATCCCAGCCCTTTCATATCACTTAACACAAAAGCAGAATCAAGTTACAGAAAAAACCCCTTCACAACACACTAACTTCTGCTACTGAGAGGGGACACTATTCACTCATGTGCTTAAAGGTCCTTTAATGAAGGTACTAAAAACAGCTTGGAGTTTGCTCATTTTGGGTTTGCTGCACAGTGACCAGAAACTCTAAAAGGGCAATTGGGAGTCAGCAAGGAGTCTAAGGAAATAGTGGGAAATGACAAACTGTTCCAAACATACAGTACCAGAACAGGGAGGGAAGACTGCTGAACCCCTTTACAATGGACAGCTGCTCTAAGAGTGTGTCAGAAGTTGAGCTAAATTTAACAATGCTCACCTGGTAATCAAAGTTCAAATTTCCAGTATTGTTTTGGTACTATCTCAAAAGAAAATAAATTTGATTCTACCAAAAAAGTACCATAAGTAATTGTCATTTAAAGTTTCACAAAGAGATGATGTTCTACCAGTTGTACTACAATCTATCATGGAAAAATGCACTTTTTTTTATTAAGACACTACGGAACACACTCTGCCCTTTAGTTATGCCCACTGACTGCCAGGCTGGTGTACAAGTAGTGCAACTCTGCATCCAACCACTGCCAAAACCAGGACTTGGTAAGGTAATTGAGCAGCCAAAAGCAGTTACTCACTCCAACTTAGTACTGAGCATTGCATTAAGTATCAGCTAAGGTCAAGCACAGAGGGTGTAAGAAAGATGGATACATTTTGTTAACAGGGTAATGGCCTCACAACAAGGTATCCCTTTTATTCTTGTGTACCTACAATTAAGATTAGGCAAACAGAGATAAAACTAAATTATAAATATTAATGTAGGACTTCCCTTTTTTTCCCTGTCTAGGAAGAAAAACCTATGCAACATTAGTCAGAATCTACCTGTAGCTCATTTTGAAGACAAAGCAATTTAGTGTTAATTACAAGAATTGATGTAGAGAAGACAGCAGGCAATGGGCTGCCAAGTGTAACGATTCTAAAACCTGGCAAGATACTTGAAACTGTGTATGCTTTTAGGATGAATTCTGCAGGACCATTTAAGATTCCAGAACCCTAAAACAAGCAATTCTGCTGGAAGCAGCAAGTCACTCAAACACACTCTAGACCTCTCAAATGAGCTGACAAATCTGAAGTGTCTGTTCAGCTACCACATAACCATGACCTTCCCAGTACTGACTAATTATCCACCAGTGATGTCAAAAGCTCCTCAAACCCAGAGTGGGACATCACGGCCTTAAAAACTGAATTAAAGCACAATCTTACAGCCCATCCAGTTGTGGATCTCTGCTTCATGCTACAGCACAGATAAAGTTTTCATCTCTTTTGCTGATATACAGAGATGAGATATACAAAGTCTAAATAGAAATAAATGCATGCAGCCATTCCAGAGAAAGCTGCATCTTTTATCCAGTCACAAAGAATCTTTCCTATTTTAAGGTATAAAATATTCTATACAATAAAATACCAGAATTTCTGGGACTGTGGAATAGGACACAATTAAAATAGAGGCAGAGCAGTAACTCTGGAG
>VZUA01031569.1:0-14179 GCA_013401035.1 Horornis vulcanius
TCGGGGGTGTCACGGGGGGATCGGGAGCGTCCCGGCGCGATGGGGGCTGCCCCGTCCCCGGGCTTCCTCCGGGGGCTGCCCCGGCCCCGCTGCAGCCTGGCTGAAGTCGGTGCCAGCTGCCCCGGCAGGACAATGGCTCCATTGGGAGATAGCAGGGGGACAAAGGCGCTGCTTTCAGGAATGATTTTATATGCATACATGTGACCTTTGCCTGAAATGGCTCTTTGGAAAGTGTCCCTGTCCTGAAGCTCTGCTTTCAAATGCAGAACTCTCAGGCCTTGCTTAATCTGTCCTTTTATTTTTCCTTTTTAATTTTGTGCCACAGATGCCTCAGGAGAGGTCATGTGCAGATAACAAGGTGGTGCTGAGCTTTTTCTCATCATTTAATGGAGCTATTCAGTAACGGATAAGATTATTTTCTTCATTTTTTGAAGTCCTTCACCAGGATCTGCTACCTGGAGTGCTTTTTCTGCTTTTAGGAATTTAACTGCAAAACCAGAGTACCCCAGTTTCCAGTCCCATGCCTTGGGCCAGCCTCCACTGGCTGAGACTTCCAGACATTTCCAAGTTCAGGCCACCTTTGCTAGAGTGAATCAAATTTTAAATGCATGCATCCAGATAACAAGAGCAGCGCCTTTGGGTTTTTAATGGATTGGAGTGACTTGTTTATTATAAATACATTTGTTATGAATTAATTTATTTTACTGTGATTTTTAAGTATTTTGAGGCTTCTTACTTGAATGGATATAAATAGTGGCTGTCATTACACAGCGTGCATGAAATCCAACTGTTGTGCTAGCTGGGCTAGAGGTGGAGGGGTGAAGACAGAATTTATCACCTTTACCTTGGGATATGGCAGTGAATGCTGCAGGTGAAGTGATGGGCCCTCAAAGCAATTCTTTATTAGATCACAGGGAAAGTTAATAGCAGTGTGACTCTCAGGTTAGCCAAATTTTCTTTGATAAGACCTTGATTTTTGCTGTTTATTGCTCTGACAAACTTATATTTGCACTGACGTTTCTGTGCTGAAAAAATGTGGGAGTTTTTAATCTATTTTTAGTTTACAGCAAAATACACCAAACATTTTTGAGATTAAAACAAAGGATGTGTTCTTTTCAATACAAATGTTAACCAAAATTATCTGTCCTTTAACCAAAATTATCTGTCCTTTAACCAAAATTATCTGTCCTTTCCATAAACAGATCTCAGGCTTACATACCCTGGAGCAACAGATGAGATTTTGGGGGCCAGGGAAGAATGGCCTTTGTCAAATGAATACATTCATTCATTGCTACTGAATTCCATACAAATTTTGTCAAGTTATAAATCTTTAAGAGATCTTTGTGTATGCTGAGCTCTGTGTGCAACTTGCTCATACTTAATGGCTGAGCTCTCTGGGGATCATCTTCTCAGGGCGTCTTTGTGGCCCTTACTGACCATGGGTCACACTGCAGGTTTATTTCAAAGGAAAGGAGTTTTAAAAGGCACTCACAGTCCCGGCCAGATCCAGGAGTGAGGTCATGGCTGTCTGTCATACACCACTCCCTCAGCACAGTTGCACACACAGCCTGTATCTCTCCCATAAAAACTGTGGTGTTGAGCATGCTGGGAAAGCAAATTGGCTTGTGCTGAAATAAATCCCAGCCCACCCCGCAAAAAAACCTCAAACCCCACTGTAAAATCTCCCCAACCATCCTCCCTATTCCTTACAGCCCCTTCCTTCACCATCAGTCTCTCAAGAGAGGGAACATTGAAAAGGAGAATAAAATCAAAGCTTTGAGGAGCTATTACATAGGTAGCAGGTCCTGTATCTTAAATGAAACAGGGCTGCTGTTGGAAAGACAGCACAGAGCACCTGATAATGCACAGAGAACACAGAAGCAGACAGATTTCAAGTGTTTGAGGAATATTAAAATTCCTCAAATTCATATGTATTGAATTTATATGTAGCTAAGGTTAATGAAAATGATAAAAAAATTATTCTTTTTCAATATTCAGAACACATAGGAGAAAAGATCATACAAGCTCAGCTTGTATGACACCTTCCACAGCTGTTCTCCTCATCAGAATCAGAACTTCTCTTGATCTCATTCAGAGATCAGAGAGGGTAGCTATATAATTAAATCACACCACACATTGAGCAACTATATATGTGGATTTCTGGAGCTAACATTAAGATCCTATTTTTAAAAGCTGTGTTTACAGATATTCCAGACTGCTAGAAATAAAGACCTCTTAAACATAACTCCTTTTAATCCCTGCATTTACTGCACTCATTGCACTCATTTTAAACAGCATTGATGCAAATAAATTCATCAGAAAGTTACACTGGCAGCTTAATACGCCATGGGTATTACAGCACTAAAATAAACCATAAAAGCCAGTGCTTCAAAAAAATTGCACTGCAGATAGTTGTGAATAAAAGATTGTGACTTACAAAAAACATACAACCCCTCCTCCTGCTAATCTGTTCCATATTTGATCATTGAGCTTGCGTTACAGTTGAAAAATATCCTGAGGGACTACTTAGTGTACTGCCTAATGCAGCCATCCACCCCCTGCAAAGTACAACCTCATGCGGTTTTGTTTCATTAGGAGTTTCTCTGCAGCTCCAATGACCCAGCTCAGTTTCACCTCCAGCAAACAGGTCTGAGCATGAAGAAATAGCTTCTGTGGCCAGAACTGTGCAGAAATATGCAATTCTGTACCAGCATAATTGCACGAGCTGAGCTAATGGAAAAAACATACTTTGTCCAGTTACCTTCTAGGCATGGCTGGAGTTACTCTGTCTGCAATCTGAATGGATTAAATGGTCCTGTATCTCTGACTTTGCCTTGGCATATTTTCTTGTTCTTAACCCTTCATTGACAGTATTACAGCTATGTAACAGCTTTGCTCAAACGCCAAAGGTTTACCACTTCTGTTAAACAATGATTTTCCTGCTGTTAAATGTTTTTTATTTCCACTAGACTTTGCCCACCAGTGGGGATGTTACACTATTCTTTATCCTCAGTTAAAGTGAAAACATAGCTTCCCTCTGAAAAGTCATCAGACCCAGAGCTTCTAAAAATCATCAGTCAAAATATTAATCCTCTTTTCCTGGGCTCTGTTAACCACAGTATATCAGACTAGGAGTAGTTATAAAATATCACAGCTTCACAAACCTGCACCAGCAGGATCCACTTCTGGGAGGGTGTCTGCCATGGGGAGTTTGGGATGGAAAAGAAATGGCCATAAACTGTAGTCAGGGGTAAATGTGTGTGGGGAGATGAAGTTTGGATATGTGAAGAATCATAAAGATTGTAAACTAAGGCTTTGTTCTCCCTGACCAGCATGAAAAGACTCTGCATGTGCTGCACTTTTCCTCTGAGAGAGCTAGAACTAGCTGAGATAGCTCACAGCTTTATCACTTTGGCCATCATGCAGGGCACTCCAAGGCCTGGATAAAACCAGCAAAGAGCCACAGGGAAGAACAGAGCATTACCAGCATCAGCCAAGATCCTACTCCATGGCTTGAGGGCTGACACCCTCAAGCTCTTTATCTACCTGCCTTATCACTAAGACATTGCTCTCTACACCTTCAGTCCTTCTCTTCTACTGGTTTTCTTGTCCCAAAGCCAATCCCTTATGCCCTATCCCAAACAATCCCTTATGCTCTATCTCTTTAATCTAACACAACTACAGCTCCACCTAATTTTGAAGTTCCTGGTCTTGTACAATATGTACAAGTGAAGTCAAATTCTACATTCTGAACAAGATGTACAAATTTCTTAAATTAAACAGTAACTCACAAATTGTAACTAGGGACCAAGTTAATAAAATCACTATAGAAGGGAACACAGTAAATTTCAAGGCTGCTCTTACCTGCTACAGAAAATCCAGTGTTGAAACCTGACTATAAAGGCCTGACAAGAGATGCTACACTAGGAGTGAGTGTTAAGAAGGTAAAATAAAAAATAATATGATGATTACACACTCCCAGATACTAACACAAATCCATAGGTGACAGTAGCCAACAAACATAGCCACAAATACAGCCAACATACTACCCTAGTAAAGAAACTCCAGACAAGGCTTACAGATGAAGGACTGATGACTTCCAAGGGTCCTACTACAGGGCAGGGGTGGAAAATACACATGGATTTGCAGGTTATACACCAAGACCAGCCTTGGGAGCACAGTCAGGAATTCTGACCACCCATCATCTACTCTTCCAGCAAGAAGCTGTTGGTCCAAGCTGTGACATGACCTGGGTTTCTGATGCAGTGTTTGTAATTCAAGATCAGTGCGTTGGCCACCATTACTACAGTGCTTGGATTTTCATCTTCCTGAAAAGAAAGTTGAATCTCCAGAGAACATAAACATCTCAATCTTTTGGGGGCAGGGGAGGTTGGATAAATGTTTTAGAAGTAAAAAAATATAATAATAAAAATTTCTTATTTCTTATCATATTCAGTTGGGGTGTAAAAGTTATTTCAAGTGATTAACAGCTTGTTGTTGTGTGAAAATTCATTGTGAGAGGAAGCTACAAGCCCAACTGCAACATGGATTAGGGCCTTACAAATGCTAGATTGAGCAGGTATCAATCACAATGACAGCTGCTCCTGCACAGAAATGTACTTGATTTTGGGAAAGAAACCCCAAGAGTGAACTGGCTTGTTTAGCTTTGGATGCTGCAGAGAGGAATGACTCTGCAGTGAAGGTCTTGGGCTGCACAAATCAATTTTGCGTACAACTACTTGAGAATTCTAAAAGGACTTGTTTGTTCACAGAGCTTAGTTTATATTTCTGCTTACAATTTATACGGCTGTTTTTGATTTCTCACAATGTTTGTGTCCTTTTTCCAGACCCCCCTGCAAGTCTTTATTCACTAAAGCTTTCAGTGTTTTATTTTTGTTCTAATGTTTTTGCCTTCTAAGTTGTTTTTATTATGATGTACCACACTGAGTGCTATAACAGCCTGTGAGGAATAGTTTCTAAGAAGAATAAATTATGGGCATTAATACAACACAAAGCACAGAGCTTTTGAACATTTGGTTTCAACGTGGAAGGATTCTCTTTCATTTGAGAATCATGTTGAGGATTTATTTCCAGGGACTTTTTTCTGCTATTATGATCTAACGAAGCAGTATTCTATTGAAGGCTTGTTTTTTTCCTTGCACCACTCAGTCATGGTTATTGCAGAGCTCTTCTACCGTTTCTCATTTCACTGCAAGGTACCTATGTGCATATGAAAGGTACACTGTGCAGGGTTTGCTTTCAAGTTTTCCATTAAGTGTGGGGGAAGGAGGGTATGGGGGTTTTGTTTGAGCTTCTTTTGTGGAGAGAGATTAAGGGAAGGATAGGGAAACCAGGGGCAAAGTAGTTCTTTAAATAAATCCAGATCTCCCCTCTGTAAACATATGCCAACCAAATATACAAATTACAGCAAATTGGTTGTCTGTGTTCACAACTGGGCTCATGCTAAAAGCTAAGAACAGTGTAAGCATGAGTTAGAACATTTATTTGGACCTCCTTGAAAAGTCTTCCTTTCAGTAGGTTCAATCCTGCAACATAAGTAATTTAGCTCTCATGAGTAGTCCCATTGACTAAAAGCAGGGCCTGGATTTACAGGGTCACCTAAACCAACAGAGGAGTTTTGAATGCAACATTTTCCCATAAGTCACTTCCCATTATACGCTTTTGCCACCTGGACTCCATCTCCTTAAATCTGCTTTATTGGTCCCATATGCCTTTATTCCATGAAGTGCTCGAGCTTTGATGGAATGGAAGGGACACGAGCAAGCACCAAGCAGCTTTCCTGAGCCGGTGCTGCAGCCGCGCTCCCAATTAATGCCTCCATTCATAGAGCTGTGTCCCCACACTGCACGCAGGGAACAGCCTCCCACTTGTAGTGGCCAAACTTGCTGGATTTCTCTTCCAAATCTGCTCACAAAATCCACTGCGTCATGGCTGCCTCCAGCCTGCGGCTCTGTGCCCGTGTCCTGTGCACGATGGAATTGCCTTTTGCTGGGTACTGCTGAGTGCTCAACACCAAGTGCTTCAAACTCCCGTGGGGTATGTTCTCTCCTAGTGCCCAAGAGCAGGATCTCACCTGGAGCCCTGCAGGTCTGGGAGCTGGCAGCTCTCAGCTGGCACCACTGCCCCCTTCTTGTACCATCTATGGCTCCCACTTGGCTCCCAGGGGATTTAATTTAGTTCTTCAAAAGGCACAAAATACTTTTTTTCCCCCCTGATTTTGGTTGGATCTGGGTTCTGGGCTGTTTAGCAAACTGACTCACCAGATCCAGCTGAGCCTCTGGGCTGATTCTCAGGAATCCTCAGAAGTGGAGTGGGAGGACAGGATCACCACATTCAGAAGTCCTGTATTAACTAATTGTAGAATCATCCACAAATTAAGGAAGAGAAAGACACAGCTCCATCTATCCTTCTGGCTGTGTATCTCCATTGACCTTCTCCTTTTTGTCTGCATCTTACAATACAAAAAATGTAAGAAATTTTTTTTGTGCAGATTTCCTGAAAACAATGGCAGTTTTTGGACCTGGACAGATTTTTAGCAGTACCTAAATGTATTTAAAAGCTGGCATGTTAGCTATACACCTACTTTTAAGGTAAAGATGGAAACAGTCTGACTATATCATACTCCAGGTCAAAAAGTGGGGGGTGGGAACCGCAAACTTTGCAATGTTTGACTTGAACTCAAGTGAAAACATCTGAAGGCTTTTGTGGGTGTTTGAACTTCTTGGTGACAGGAATCAAGGTAAAAGCAAGTTGATTGTTTCTTTTTATCACTTTCCAGCCTTGGTACAAAATCAGGAATTCATTAATTACTTTGGACACCAGTGGGGTTGGATTGGCAGCTGCAAGAAGCTCTGAGCTTTTTCCTTGTAACTGCTGTGCTGAAAAAATCCCATGTTTCCTTATTCACAACATGTCTCACAAAGAGATTTATGGCTGTGTTTTAACCATGTGTCATCAAGCCAATGCATCAAGATTTACATCAGAAAATTTGGAGACTTATCTTCGGGTGAAATTTCCCACCAATAGCTGTTATAATTTATATGTGTTTGCATATTTAATTAGCTGTATGATGAGATTAAATACTAGGGAAAAGTGGCCTGGATGAAGGAAGCAAGTCAATGGCACTGTATCCCTTCCCATCCCTGCGAAGAGTAAGCAAGACCTGCGTAATGAGATCAGATTTTTTAGTTGCAGCCTGCTGCTCACAAGCAGCAGCAAGTAAGTGTATAGGAATACCAAGAAATAGATGTTTATTTGCATGTCCTGAGGTTTCACTGTAGTTCTTGCAGGATCTCTTACC
The DNA here is from genome assembly GCA_013401035.1 of Horornis vulcanius. Taxonomy (NCBI): domain Eukaryota; kingdom Metazoa; phylum Chordata; class Aves; order Passeriformes; family Scotocercidae; genus Horornis; species Horornis vulcanius. The sequence continues at coordinate 7,322 of VZUA01031569.1, forward strand.
ATCAATGCTGCTTCTGTCAATTCGTTTTCAACCGGACTCCCAAACATCCCAGCAGTGACAAGCACCCTTACAGTAAATTTAAGGTGGTGACCACTTGCTTAGCCACCTTTCACTAAACAAAGAATTTAAAAGCCATTTCTCCAGGGTTGATTGGTTTTGTTTTGATCTTGGTTCCTTTTTGATTTGGCAGTCCACATGCACAGGGCAGAGGTCTGTGACCTGAACAGAGAGAGATAATGCACTTGTGAGGGGATGCCAAGGAAGAGGCCTGGGGCAGGTGCCCCTCTATTTTCCTCTATTTTCTTTACATCTCCTAGCACTGTACTTATTGACAGCTCTCATGACATGCATGCCAGGAAATGAACAGCACAGCAAGAAGTCCCTGTAGGTGGCCAAAGCAGCACAATTTGTTGTTACAGAGATGTACTTTTTTCTCAGACCTTTTTTCAGCCAACAAAAGCTCAAATCCAGCTAAGGTGATGTCAGCTCCTCCCTCTCATTTTCTGGCTCATTCCCAGAGCATAATCTTGCTCCAAGTTTCAAATATGAAACCTTTAATTAAGGCTTTGAGCATTTCCAGTTTGTTGCAACCTCTTCCATGTAGCCAGAAGAGCATATAAAACTCAGACACCAGAGCAACTTGCCAAGTTGTGTTCAGCTGAGTTTCTTGCTTCCCTTTGGAGTTAGCTGTTATCGATCACAGTATTGAAATAAACATATGTCAGGCTGCATTAATGAGGAGCTGTTGAGCTTAGAAAACTCCAAAAAGCTCTTGATCACAGCCTAATTTCAGATTTTTTTTGGTTCATTTCAAAGTTCCAGATCCATTATTCTCAGTACCACTGCTGGTTCTTATCACCACTTTTGGCTCAAAAGGTGAAAACCCCTCCAGATTCAGCCTGCTTGCTATCTGGCTATCATCACACCCCTAAATCCATTATGTCAGAGTAAAAACGTTTAATAGAACAAGCCTAGAGAAGACTGGCCCAAATTAACAGCACCTGTCCTTCTTCCACCTTCTCTTCTTGCCCCACTGACGGTAACTTCCAGATAAATTTTAGAATATAAATGTCTTTCTGCAAGAAACACACTTTACCTTTTACAAGGTAGCACCTTCAGAAAACACAAAAGTACTACTGAAGTAGAATTTTGCTGTTTGAACTCAGTCCTCACACATCTTCCAGGGGACCAATACAAATTTCAAAAGTAAAATTAAGCTCAAATATACTTTAAGACATGACTTTTTAAGGTGTCTTACTCTATTTTAAAGGATTTGTAGAGCACAGTCCCATCTTGTTTCCTTCTCAAGTTACCTGCAAGACATTCAGGAATTCTTGGTGCACAACAAAAGCAAATTTAGGTATGAAATACATTCATACATTTATTTCTACTATGAAATACATTCATACATTTATTCATACATTTATTTCTACAGAAATAAAACAAGCAATCATTTTTTAAAACTAATTGTTGGAGCGTGTACTCTCCAGCAGAGTTTCTCCCATCTATTAATTCAGCTCATACTTTACCCATAGGTAAAAGCAGCAGGATCAATGTGTAACTCTGCAAATAAATAACAGCAATAATACAACATCAAGAGGGTTTCAGGAGTGCTGCTTCTCGCCTGCAAAGCAACAGTCTACTCTCTCTGATCCCTTATGCTTTTGCAATTCATCTCAGGTTGGACCTAAGATGAAATTGTTAAATCAGAGGCTGGGGAGAATGCCAGACTTCCAAACCCAGGCTGTGAAAGGCCCCCTCTGTCCATTGCAGTTTCACAGGGACTGCAGACAGCAGATCTGAGACAGCCTTTCAGGCCTGTCTTTATCAGTCAAATCTCCTCTTGTGCTCGGGAGGAGCCCCTGGAGAGACTTCAGCCCCCTGGTTGTGCTGGCAAGAGGGAGCTTGGCCGTGTGCGCCCCCAGGCAGCCACACCCCAGGCTGCCAAACTCTCCTTTTACACAGGCCAGCTCTCAAGCAGCACCAGCCTACTGCTGCTTGCAGGACTTCTGATTCTTGAAAAAGTTTTGATATACAGAAAAATAAGATACTTATCAGGAGGAGAAATTAAGCCTCTTTCAGTTTTATTACGTTCCTTCTATTTTATAGGTAGGCTTTTTTTCTTTTTTGTTTGTTTTGCAAAAGACATTATAATATAATAATCCACCACTGGAAGGAGTTTGCTTTTGATTGCTTTGGATGAACTGCCTTAGACAGACTGAAGTCTGAAGTAGAAAAGATTAGTCCTGTATTTACTAACATGGCACAGGCTCAGGGAGAAAAGCGGGGAGTAATCCCTCAAAAAGGGCTGTTTGTTATAGAACCCACCACAAGTAATCAATAAACCCCAAAAGAGCAAAGGCAGTGATGGAGCAAACCCTTAATGTGAACCAGACCGAATAACATGCAACAATCAGCTTGATGGGTGAAGTAGTGATTTGGCAAATGTTCTGACATTTCTTGCCATGGTTTTTCCGGACAGTCATGGTGAAAGTAAGTAAACATGCCTCATCAGAAATAACATTAGCAACAGGCCCAACAGTAACACACAGCTGGGCTGTTCATTCAGAGCAGGGATTCCTTCCTTTACCTGATAGTAAATCTTACCCATGGGGCCACAAAGCAGCTTGGATATGAACTTTATATCAAAAATTCACTTCCATCAAAATACTTCTGAGCTGGAGGTACAACAATGTGATTGCCAAGTTCTCCCTTCATGACAAAACCAAGTGATTCCTTGAATTAATCCATATCCATTACAAATGTTTGAGGAAATAATCCAGGAGCTGGCGCTTTCTGTCTCTCCAGCTCATGCACTTTCCACTACACAAAGAAATTCTATATTTCAGCAACAGGATTACCCAGGCCCTTCTGGGGAATTTTAAGCCAAAACAATTTCCTTGCCTAGAAAACAAGAATAAGAGGGTTAAAACATATTAAAGGTTTAAAACATTGAAAATACTAAATGCTATTCCCATGTAGCAGCTGAATCTTGACTTTTTTGTTTGTATTTCATTGAAGGAACTCCTCCCATCCCTGGGGAGCATGAACTGTGCAGAATGGAGAGAAGCAGAAAAGGGATGTCTCATTTTGTCAAGAGATCCATTCAGTCCCTTGAAAAGGAATATAATATGTAAAATCACTTAATAAATCTTCAGCTCAAGAGCTACTAACCAAGGGTTCGTTCAGTGCCTATAAACTCAGATGATCTCCTAATGCCCAGCCCATCTTTCTGATTAGCTGCAAAGAGAGGTAAGGTATTTTGGTGACATCAAACTTGGGGGGGGGAGTTCAACAATCCCATAGACTGGAATCAACAGCAGCAATTGTATACAAAGGTTGGGACTCTTGGATAAAACATCAGGGCCCATGGGGAACATTCCTGCGTTAAAGTCAGTGTTTGATTCCAAAATTTGACGTCTCCAAGATGGTAAGAGAGATTTCAAGAAAACAAAACCATCACTCAAAGTGTGACAGAGGCTGTTACAACATCATCTCCAACAGGCATTAACACTGTGTTTTAAACACTGAGGTTTGATGCAGCTCCAGGAAAGTGCTATGCTAAGCTTCGGAGAAGATGTGCTAAATTTGGAATGTTGTCCAAAGAGGAAACCAATTATATTCACCAGAAGTCCATCTAGTGTTTTACAGTGACCCTAAAACAGGCAGATTTTACAAGGGATGGCAAGTAGCCACTGACTTGACTCGAAGGTCACCTGTCAAATACAAACAGTGATCAAGTACTGAGAAGCCACATGGTGTTCAACAAGCAGCACAAGGCTGAAGGGAACTTGAAGTATGGCTGAGGGACAACCTCCTTCCTAATGCAGAAGGAGCTTCCAGCTGGTTTTGTGCTTCTCTGCTACCAAGGACCTGATCAAGATAGCAACAAATTCTGTGTTGTACAGGACATCCAATGCAGGCCAACAATTCTCCTGCACTTTTTAGTATATTCATATCTCTGTAACAACCAGCTTTAGCATGCTATTAGGGTATCAGCTTTATCACCTCAATGAAAAAAACATCACCCAAAATGTACCCCAGGTCAGACTAGGTTAGATTCCCACCACCACTCAGTCTGTCCTCTGGTCAGACACTGATTCTGTTGCTCTGGCTCATGTACATCCTGTTCAGGTGCTTTCTGCACAGGTCTTGGTGCTGTAGACCCTTGTTTCAAACAACATCAACCACAGCAACAAAGAGATGTTCTTACACCCTTGCTTCATTGGCTTCCCACATCAACACTACACAGCAAGCCCAGGCAGAAAGCTGTTGTAGATCAGAAATGTTGAGCCAGCTTGCTCTCAGACACATCCATTTTGCAATGCTAAATGCTGCTGAGAAGAAAGGGGCACAGAACACACCCTTGCTGTTCAAATGCTGCAGAGCTGCACATAAGGGCTGCAGGACCAGCTGAATCTTCCAGGTGCTGCCAGTGATACTGACAGCAGCAGCACAGCAGCTCTGCACAGTCACTGCATCCAAATTCCTGACCTCTTTATTGTGGAGCACCATTCAAATCTTCTCTATGGACAAGATGATCAAGAAACGTCCTTGCAGTGGTGTCCAAGCAGCTTCTAAAATATCTAGACAGCACTCCTTTGAGGTAAAGGCAGCACCACTTGCAGATGAGACACAGGGACAGTAACAAACTGTTTCTACTACATTTAATAGCCTATTTTAAGACTTCAAGAATGCCAGTTTCAAGAATGCACAGCATTATAAAGCACTACTACCTCAGTCTGTAATAGGTACTACCAGAAATTGGCCATACTGGATGTGTGCAGCACAGACCTGTTACCTTCAGATGAACCCATCAAGACTCAGCAGTTCTCCTAATCAGAGCTGGGCATTTCAAGCTGAGTGCTGAACAGGGAAGTCAAAAAATTACCTTTTCTAAAAATTATAGCTGAAAAGACCTAACAACATCTCATAATAATTCTGTCTATGGAGACACAGAAACAGGATCCAGCTCTTCAGAAAAAGATTGAGCTGATCTGAAATCTGATGACCATATTTCTCCTGCAGCCCCATTCCCCACTCAAGACAGTGTTGAGATTGCCTCATCATACCTGAATGCTGAGGTATTGCATAAAGTTGCCCAGATGGTCTTACGTCCATTCAAATGGACCTTATTCATATTCTCCAAAGAGAGTGCTTTGTGGTTTGTTTTTTCTAAATTATTTTAAGAGACTGAATTCAAAGAAGAGCAGTTCCTAGTGTGCTGATGATGTGCTGCCTCCTTCATGGTTCAGTAACAGTACTGGAACATGCCTGGCTCGCGTGAGGTAAGAGATTGGCAACCACAGATGTTGTAGGCTGTCATCCCTTTGGTAGCTCATACCTGCAGGGGAATAAACCACATATTTTAAGCAAATGGATCTGAAACCTGTTGGCCAGATCAGTGAGACTCCTGAACCTCTGGTTACCACCTAATGGGTCGTGGCTCTAATATAGTCTGTCTAGTCATCTTTGCCCATTGTTCCTTGATGCCCAGCTTTTCTTCCTTGTTGCTATGGCCTCTCACATCTCCCTTTGACTTCATGGCCTGTCACTGGTTCCCTTTCACAGTTCTTGATCCATTCACTTAGCTCCCTCATTCCCTGGGCTAGCTTAGCTTCTTATTTCATGTTTGATTCACTTTCATCAGAGGTCTGTGCAAACCAACAGACTTCACTCTGGAATGGCTGAGCCCAGAGCTCCCTTCTGCTGCCTCTGCCCTGGTGGCAGTGATTATGTGACTGCTTCAGCCTTGTAGCAAGGTGCTAACTCACAGAAGTTCACAGGGCTTTGGTTTCACCGTGCTGGAGTCTCTTCTGGAAATCAGGCAAGGACTTCTAAATCACGTGAATGGTTTGGCCAGTTTTACCTCTCATGTCCACTGAAAAATGTGAGTCTTTCAGTATTTCAGGCAGATGTTAGTGGATGATTCAGGGAGCAGATACACATGGTTGCCAGCCATTGAGTTGAAGAAGCCCCAGAGAGAGTCCAAGAGATGATAAAGTAAGCAAAACTGAGAGTTAATCCAAAGCTTGTAACTTGCTCTCAGCTCCCCTGGGAACACACAACACACACTGAGCAATGGATTCCAAAATATTAAGAAATAAGCTAGCGTGTAAGAAAAATAAGGATCTCCTGTTGAATTAAGGAGTTAGGTCATTAATGCTTGTTCATATTACATTACTCACACTTGAGAGACAAATAACTATCTGTTGCCTCACTAACCCACATATTTATTTGAACAAATATTTCCCAAGAAGCAGGGAGAGAGAACCAGAAAACAGAACTTTCAACAGAAAAGTTCTATATTATGGTCTTATCATAACAAGCCACTTCACAGTATGCTGATGTGTGTCGTGTACAAGCATCCATTGTGAAAAGCTATTAAGTGCATCTCATTTTACAGGGCCGACATGTTGGTTCCTTCACAGAGGTCATTAGCTCACAACGGGGCCTCTCATTTCCCTATGCCTTTCTAAGGTTTTGCTGTATTTCAGAATCAAACCTTAGTATGAGCATTATTAACTCAGAGGGGCATGATCAGTGCCACATAAAGTCAATTTATGTAGAAATCCTGCAATCATTCAGAACAAATGGGTTTTTTATTTATATATATAAAAGAAAATCTACAATCTCTGAATGGAAAGGACGTAGTACATGATTAAGTCAATTTCAGATGCTTAAAATGTTTAACAGAGTAACATTCCAAAAAGGAAAAATTACCCAATCCTAAACAAAACTACCTATTTTTCTCTAGGCTGAAAATGCTTCCTCAGTCACCTGTTCCAAGGCCAGCCTGTAAACAGACATGAGCAGTGTGTGGAGGTGAATTGCTGCCTACATCTTTGCCATCCATTC